>JAWLRI010000401.1:513393-547716 GCA_034781795.1 Crypturellus tataupa
TACTGAAATCAACTGCAATTCATTGGGGTTTTAAGGTAAGCAGTATCTTTTCATTATCTGTACAGATCTGTATCAGCTTGTACAATAACTAGTATGATAGGAATCTGATCTATAAGTAGAACTTTTGCAAATTATTCCAGGGGGAAAAAAAAAAAAAAAGAAAAAAAAAAAGAGGAGGAGGAGGAGGGCACAGGCCTGTGCTAGCAGCTGGTCCTGCAGACCAGAGGAGCAGGTGTATGGAATCACCTCCAAAAACCAACTGGCTGTGGTCACACTATACAGCACACATGCCAAGAATTTCTCTAGGTACTTGGCAAGGACCTTATCTACTACCGTTACTGCTGGAAATAGGTGAGATCTTATGGTAACTGGTGAGAAAGTGCTGATCCTCCCCACATCATTACAGAGACAGACATGTATGCTAGGAGGAAACCTCACGGCTACAGCTGATGAAGGAAATAAAAGCTTCAGAGGAACTCATAGTCCTTAGGGAGACCATATTTCTTACGAGTGTGGATAGTATAGAACGCTAGCCCTAGTTATTAAGAGTTGATGACCTTTTCACAAAATCAACATAAACAGGAACAAAAACAGGTTAAAAAAAAGTGGGGAGATATAAAACGTGAGGGACCTGTCAGTGCTCTTGCTGATGAACAGAAGGGTGCCACTGAATTCCACACATCTGTCTCACAGCTCCCGTAACTACAGGTTACGCTCCACATCATTCTGCTCAGCATCCACAGCAGAGGAACATAAATACAAGATACTGGCACATCACTTTTCTTTTTTGCTGCAGTAGCTTGGCTCAACACAGCTGGGGTCCAAATCTTGGAATGTGCTTCGTTATTCTGACTCAGACTGACACTACAGAGGGGAGAGGACATTGCCTCAGCATTTCCCCCACAATCACTTTCAGCTGCATATGCAGCCTTCCTGCTAAGGCTCCTGCAATGAATGGTACAACTCCTGCTTGCCTTTGAAAATATATTTAATTTTATACTAAAATACAAAAGTAATAGGTTAGCAAAGACTTTAACGTTAATGTTAGGAATGCCAGGAAAGTGATTAAGACTGGCGTGAGACAAGCAGCCAGAGAACAGGAAAGCACACGAGGAACAAAGGGAAGTGCATGTACATTTGACAGAGTCAGCAGGGAAGATGGGTCAGCAAAGGGTTAAAACCCCTGGTTTTAGAGGAATAAAGGAACTGAAGAAGCAGTCATGATCTCATTCCATAATGGGTCTGAAGATGAAGGCTTAGGTATTATAGGGCATCTGAAGCAGATATGCAAATACATAGACACCAACAGGAAAGATAGAAAGAAAGGAAGGAAGGTTCCCTAATGAGGTATGCAAATTTTTATTTTTAAAAGAGAGAGATTTGCAAAGAAAGAGAGGAAAGAGTTACAGCACAGCTGGAGCAATGGTCACAGTGAAAGGAAAAATGTGATTGCCTAATTAAGATTCTGACTGTGCTAGAAGCCAACGTACCTGTATGGGTCTGAATTAATTAATCTTCTACTCCCACTAAATCCCTTGACTGCTGCTGAACATCCTAGGCTGCTCTGCTGCCAGACATTTCAGCCATTTCCATGAAAAAACAATGGGAATGCAGGTAACCCAGAGGAGTAGCAAGCATCACTAGGACTTGGTCCTACTGATTTGGCAAGTTACAGGTCTTCCTCCCAACAGAGGTCTTTCTAAAAGTCAAAACTCGGCACACAACATTTCCTACAAGTTTAAATACTACAGGACAAGACACATAGTGGCACAATTTTAAAGTTCTTAAAATAGTTTTACCTCTGAAGGCTTCTTTAGCTCACATACTCTGACCATCTACCTGTTGCTAATGCAGTATTCTACACCATCAGTAGCATTTTATATTTCATTTTGCTTCTTAATCACATCTTTTATCATTATGAAATTTCATCACCTTCCATGTCTTTATTTTGAACAATAACATAAAACAGTACAAAATAATTCTATAATTTGGCTCTTCATTATGTCCAGTAAAATAGAGGTCATTAGCTCCTAAAACATCAAGAAGAGATACTATTACAATTCTACCACCTTCTGCATTAGAACATTAAAGCAAGAGGTAAAGAATATATTTATGCACACTTTAATGCGCACATATTTCAAAATCACATTTTTTTGAAATATGTGTGTCATATATGTAGCTTTGAAGTTAATGGATGAACAGTGATAAATCTAATAGGTATTACTGTTCCTCCTAGCAGCATTTTCATTTGAAAGGCTTCATCAAGCATCTCCTGGAATTCTATATCCTGGTTTCCTGAGGAAATAAGGTTTATATAATCACAGCACTTCAGTGTGTGTGTGTATGTCTGTCTGCTTTACCCTAATAAAGTTTGAGCCTGTTGGCTGATTTTTACCCATTGTTAGCAAAGCAAGGGAGACACAATTATTGCTTTCACAGGGAAAATCAATAGGAAAACCTTTCACAGTGAAGAAGACGCAAAGGAAGAGAGGTTTTGAACATCAGGCACACGAAAGCCTCAGTGAGAGCTTCCATCTTTAAGATGCTCTAGGATCAACCACATTAAACTTGTCCTCTATTCCATTACTCACCAAAAGAGTATTTTGGTAAGGAGCGGAAAAGCCCTTCTGCCCTCTCCGATGATTTCAGGCCATATATTTCAATGAAGGAAGGAATTTTCCAAATCATTCAACACTGGGCAAACTATACCAGTGAGAGTCTTGCTAGTAAGAGAAGGAAGTGAAGCTGCTGAACCCTTCTGAAGTCTATGCTAATAGTGTTGGACATTTTATGCATTCTCTGGTCTACCCTGTGCTTATGACAGGTTCCAAGGGAAGTAAAAATAAGTCTAATGATCTGCTCTAAACTACATGCACTCATTCCACAGCCACAGGGGACTTCTCTGACAGCAAAAATTCAGGTGGATGCTCATATTTCTGGTCACACGTCTCTCTCTCTGTTCTGTAAGGAGTGTGAAGGAAATATTATGGCAGCACTGGTCACCAAGGGGGTGTCCCAAGCAGGGTGTATTCTCAGTTGATAAAATTCACTGAGTAAACATCTAGCTAGCTCTTGCTAGCTGCACTCTGAGCAAGAGACTAGCTCTGTGTTTTACTGTCATAAAGAAGTATGTTATCATCATTCTCACAACCTTTATGTACTTAAATAAGTAGAAAGTGGTGTTTGGAGATACTGTAGCAGAGCTAATATGGTTCCATGATCTGTGGACGATCTCAAGAAGAGGCTTTTATTTGTAAAAGGTTTTAATGGGAGGGAAAGAAAGAGAGAGAGAGAAGGAAAGAGAGAGAAGGAGAGAAGGAAAAGGGAAAATAGAAAAGGGAAAAGAGAAACAGAAACAGAGAGAAAGGAAAAGAGAATGGAAAAGAGAAGGAGAAAGAGAAAGAAGAAGAAAAAGAAAAAAAAGAAAAAAGGAAAAAGGAAAAGGAAAAAGGTTCAGATATCGCAATATACCATTCTTGGCAATTTCAGAATTGAAGTAGTCATTTCTCATTTCAACTGTTCCTTATTTGTGCTCTTATCTTGGTGAAAAATTAAATTGCAGAAGGGAGGCTAATTTCTGCCCTCCCTTCTCCCACCCTTTCCAGAAGAAGACAGCAAACAGAAGCAGGCCAGACAAAGTCCATGACTGCCTACGTTTTCAGAATTCTAAACTTAAATTAGCTCTTCTAGGAGCAATGCTTTTTCCCATGCATAAGTGGGAAAGGAAGCCTTATTCCAACTCAGCCCTCAGTGAACTCCTCCTGCTCTGTTGAATGGAGGTGCCATCCAGAGCTGTAGTAGAGGGTAGGCAGAAGGCCAGATAGCCAGCACTTGTAGGCTGAAATGAGACTGACTCAGGCCAGGAGGCTTCTGATTTTCTGCTATCCCAACTCTTCTCTGTAGCATTAGCACTGTGAAAATTTGCCCTGGGCTTCTGCTACCATCTACTCCAAAACAGATGAAAGCTAATGAATGGAAGGAGAATTTGAGTTTACTGAGTCATCACCACACGGTTCATAAGAAGCTTGACTGATGTCCACAAACTAAGTGAAATTGTCCAAGTATCGTACAGTGTTCAAATTACCCTTCACTTACCAAGACCTGGGAATAAGATACAAGGAAGTTGCACCTTTACAGGGCAGAAGTAAATGGAGATTCATACAGGGCTTCTGAAAGATGTCATGCCAAAAGGTGTCAGTCTGACTTATCACCTGCCTTGACACACACTTTATGAAGAGCTCTTGCTGTAGCAGGTAGTTAAGGAGAAGCCAAATACTATTATCATGATAGGGAAGAGGATCAAAAAGGAAAAGGGAAAAGCATGTTATCATCTCCTCTGTTTTGTCTGCACTTACTTGCACTCCTCTTTTTGCTAAAGGTCCTGCAGGAACATTCTCCTTCTGTTGCAGTGGCACGTTCTCCTTCAAGGGGAAAACAGCACTCGCAAGCCTCAGTCTACAAAGCAAAGCTGAACATTGCGTGCTCACAAATTTCTACTGCAAGTAAAGCAGTATTTCTTGTGCATACACAGGATGCACAGAGATCTCCCAGCAAACAAGGTACAAATATTTAGCAACATATAAAAAAAGTTTAAAGAATAATGCAAAAATCCCCTAATCATCTGCTCATTAGATGCTTCCAGGAAATTGGAAGACTTTTGAAACTGAAGGAATGAGACATGCTAATGTAAAACAGTGCCTCACAGTTTACGGTATAATCCAAAGCCAACTGGAATTTTTCCACTCACTCTTACTTTGGATCAATCCCTGGAAAAAAAACATCTAATCCCCAGCATAGTCAAAACACCCTTCACTATCATTCAAAGCTTCCCCAAAAAGCTGAACACTTCTCAGCGGTTTCCAAGGGCACTCCCTGATGTGCAAGCACTAGATTTATTCAGCACTGGAGGGGTGAAAGAGGGAATATTCATTTCTAGGGAGGAAAGGGATTGTCACAATTTAGAGCGTAGTCAACTGGGGTTTAAGAAGCTAGAGAAAGGCAGCCAGCCTCCAGCAGATGAATTCTAATAAAATTTCAGCAAATGGGTACATTATTCATGAAGACAAAAGCCCCTGGAGAAACAAACACAGAGCTGATGTAAAGCAGCTATTTTAATCAATAAACCTGTAGCTGAAACCATCTGCACCAGGCCTATTTAAAACCAGCCATTTACAATTTAAAGGCTGAATAAAAATCTGTGTGCAGCAGTTCTGCTGCTTCTTAGGACTATTTCCTCTTTTCCCTGCTTCAGCATTGTAATTCTGTAGACTTTCTAACTGGCTCTGACAGTAGCTACCTGTAACCAGGGGAGGGAAGAGTCTTAGATTATATCCATTCCTTCTTATATTATGTGTACATCTCTTCCCACCTGTGACTGGCAGCCCCCAGGTATTTATTCACACATCCTCTGCTTGTAATAAAAAAAGTCTTAGTTTTCCAAGTTAAGTGTCAGCCAGCAGTGTACCCTTGCGGCAGTGAAGGCCCACTGTATACTGGGTTGTAATAGCAAGAGCAAAGCTCTTGGAAGTGTTTTTTCTCCTCTGTTCTTTGTGAGATTGCTTCTGCAGTTGCAGGTCCAGTTTTGGCCTTCCCAGGAGAAAAAAAAAGACTGACAAACTGGAACAAGTTTTGCAAATCTCCACAGAGACAGTTAGGGCCCATGGCATACGAGGAGAAGGTTAGGAAATGGGGTTTATTCTGTAAGAAGAGAAGGCTCAGGGGAGATCTTATTGATGCCTGCTGGAGATGGGAGGGTAAGGCAGAGCCAGAATCTTCCTGATGCAAGAGGAAGGAGAGGAAACACAGGATGAGAAGCAACAGTCCTAAGTTGGGGCATGGTAAGTTCAGATTGGTTATTAGGAAAAACTTTCACCATGCGGATGATCAAACACTGCAAGAGGTTGTGCAGACAGACTGTGGAATCTCCATCCTTGGAGATATCCTTAACTGAACTAGGCTGGGGGAAATATGATTTAACTGGACCTGTTTCAAGCACGGATCTGATTACATGAGCTTAGAGTTCCCTTCCAACCCAAACCATTCTGTGTCTCTCCGCAAAGCTTTCTGCTGTAACTATCTCAGACTTCTTGTAATTATTTCCTCACATATATTTCTCAATAACAATGGTAATAGTGCTGCCCAACAACATTCCCTGCATTTAAAAAGATCCATCCAAGGTATCTGTTATCTTGCAGGAATCTATTCAGAGACGTCCTATTCATCCATACGAACAGTTAGGAGAGCCTAATTTTTCTATCTGTAAAAAGCAAAGACGGGAGACAGGAAGCTTTTCTGGCATCTCTCAAGCTGATGCCTCACCTCTACCTGTGCATAAGCCATTGCCCAACATAGCCCACAAGCAGCATAATGTGTAGCAACGTAGCCTTTTGCTTCGTACAAAAACAAGAGCAACTCCAGCATATTCCTTCCTGTGTATCAGGCCCTTATATACGACTCTTAGATTGTCCTGTATCTTTTCTAAGTAATTTTTTAGTTCTTGTCATTTGCATCATTTCTCTGCCCGCTGCAAAAGACTCTGAATGAAGTACAATTGTAACATGGTTATACTTTAAGTTGTAGTGACATCCAGAGGACTTTCCTGGGAATTGCTGCTTGGCAAGGGAATAAAAGATTTTCAGGGCAAAACCAGGTATAAAAACAAATATGTTTAAGATTTGCTTAAAAACAAAACAAAAGGGTAAAAAGAGATAGAAATCTTCTAATATTGAGAAAAAAAAAAAGACAAAGAAATCTGGTTGTTGTTTGAGGGAGGAAAGAAGGCTTTTTATAAATGAGCTGTGGGGTCACTCTAGAATAATTCCAACTTAATTCTTAACACCTCTTTTTCTTATCGCTATATCACACCAAAGTACCTCAGAAGAATGTAAGACACCAGGTTGGAAGACAGCGTGATCCAGAGCTCTTCTTCCCTTTCAGATTTGAATCAAATCTTTTCAGTCCTCACTGAAAACCCACTTGTTGACTGCCTGATCTGGGAGGCAAAACGCAAGAGAGAGGCAGTAGCTGATGCAGCTGTAGCCGTAAAAGAATATGAAATGAGATATAGCCACACTATACAATTTTCAGGTGAAATGACAGGCAGTCAAGGGACTAGATGCCATTTCAAGCAGCTCTTTATTTAAAACTACATAAAAAAGCCTTGCAATAAGAACGAAAGGGGCTGGGTATATGTACTGCCCTAACCTTCTATGTGAAAAAGGAATAAAATGTTCAGCACAATCTGGTAGCAAATTCATCTGACTCCTTTTCTTGACTAATGATCTGTGTACCTCTTCCTGGAAAAGAGTATTCTAGGGGTCATTTTGCTGTGACTGTGACTTTTTATTTAACCTAGAGAAAGGAATTATTCTGGTAACTGCAACACCATGACAAGCACACTGCCGGCTTGTCAGGCCCGCTCCGACTCAGCAGTCATATAATCACCAGCTTGGCCCTCAGGCTACATGGAGCTGAAGTGCATCATCTGCTTGATATCCTAAGGCAGTTTCCAAATAAACTCAGGCCACTTTGGGTTTCTGAACAATCTTGAAGCTACCCTAAATGCTGTGTTTGTTACCACAGAGCAAGCCGGTAACTGCTGTTAAATTGCCCTTAGTGGTTTGGGAGGAAGAGAAGTTAAAACACAGGAATACTTCAGAAACAGATTCTTTCAATTATGTCTGTACATGAGTGGCCTACTTTTCAGAAGTGCCGCCAAGTAACCCTCAGTCCTTAAATTGCCTGTCATTCAAAAAATAATGCCATCACTTCAGTTAATTTGGATAGCACACTCAACTAGACAAAGAAATACAGGTCTTTCTCTAACCCTAGGCGAAGCAGAATTGCTGAGTCCTGCACACGCCGGCTATGGAGCAATTAGTGGAGAATAAAACTTGTAATGGCAGTTTCAGATATGGTTTTGTGCTGCACTTTTAGAGGTCTGGCATAGAAACAGGAATGCAGGAGTCAGAGTTAAACTGTCTAGAAGCCACTTCTGGCTCTCTGATTTCAGCTCTTGGCATAATTTCGCCAGGTCCATCTGTCCCTGCCTACCCATGGGCATTAACACTGCCAGGAATCTCAGCAAAGCTCTGTGCTGTGGTCCATTCCTCGTGTATCTCCCTCCCACTTACCTCTGTGCCACAACTGCTCAATGCTCGCTCAGTCTCAGCTACTGAGGCAAACTTGCCCGTTTCAGCGCTCCTTTTCCAGCACAGTGGAGCAGCCAGCAGGGAGATGAGAGGCAGCTTTTCTCTTTCCACCTTCCATGTTCTTAAGATTTCAGATTTCCCTTTGCAGCTACCCAAAAGGCGCCCATTTTCCCCACTGCAGGCACATGCCCCGACCACCTGCTGCTTGGCAGTGCAATGCTTGGCAGCATTTTCCTCACAAAGGAATTCCTGGATGAACCAAAGAACCTCTGCCCAACACAAGAACGCTAAATTCAGACCACTACAATAATTCAGTAAGTAGTTTTTGTTTCAAGAAAGCAACATTTGCCAGTAGAAAACCTGACTTCTAGTTCAAGGGGTAAAGCAAACATTCATCAAAATATTGTTCCCAGCTTTATGCAAGCACTCTGAACTTTGTGGCTCTAAAATGCTAAAATACAAAGCTCAGAAGACGATCTGTTTTCCTATGATTATTCTCTGCCTTTCGCTTTTCTTTAAATGATATTTTGATGCTTTCCAGTAATCAGAACAAGCAGATATCTAAATAATAGAAGAAAACTGGGAAAAGTTAGCATAACTTTGACTTTCGGGAGCGTACCATAGACAATTCAAGCAAAGCTGTACTTGTATGACAATTTAGAGCAGTTATTTCTGCTCCCTTTGCAAGAGAACAGAATCTCTCTGTTCAACTATAATATAAAAATATGAATGGGATATGATTAAATACTGCCTGAATGCATATTATGAAATGTCCTGGTATGAAAGCTTGGACATACTATGTATTTTAATATGTGCATTACATATATACAAGAGTGAGTGCTATGTTCATACATATATCCTTAAGCTCTAAGAGCGTATTAGTTTGGCTTTGATAAGACAGCTTAATACTGACTGAGAGCACATTAAGAACTGGTCTCTCCTTCGAGCAGATGGCAGCTCCTTATGGCAGGGACCGAACACATGGACACAGGCTTGCCTAATCCTGTCCAAAGCTTGGAAAACTAGAACCTGGATTTTTTTTTTGGTCTTGCTTCAGCTCTTGCATACAGATAGCAAATACACACAAACAAAAATATAGGTAACACAAAAATGCAAAGTTCATTTCTTTTCCAGGCTTTAGTGGATTGAAAGTCTAGAGTGGTGGAGAATATTCAGCCTATAATTGTCATTAAAGTAATACACACAAGTCCAGAAAAATGCACAATCACTTTCTGTCAGTCATCCTATATTACTGTAGCAAACCCCAACAGTCCCGCTTTCAGTGCCTTTAAAATCACTGGGAACCCCAGGTCTGCTGTTTCCACAATACAAAGCCATAAAGAAGTCTGCTCATATCCCACAGTGGCGTTGGCAGCCACTGCGCTTCTCCTGCCTGGTGCAGTTATCACATGCCTGAGGCTTGCAGAGAAGCAGGAGTCCCTAAAGATCAAATTACAAAATGTAATTCTCTTAACTAGACAAACAGAAAGCAATTGTACAAAAACTATCTTGATATCTCCCCCAATCTCCTTGGCTATGAAGCTGCTTTATTTCTCAGCACAGATTCAATCCAGAGGCTGAAGTAAGCAAGCAGGGATGAAAAAAAAGAAGACTGGATAAAAAGAATGAGACAAGAAATGAAACAAGAAAGAGCTCTTCTATTCTGGCCTTGGCAATCAGCCAAACAGAGGGAGGAAGACATACCTGTTATAGTAAACAACCTAAAGAAAACAGATGCACTCAACTATCTGCACTCTGTTAACACCAACTTCATCCTTTAAATACTTTCCAGCAAAAACTTATACCGCACTTTTAAAAATCATTTTCTTCCTCTTATATAGTAAGAAAATTCAAAAGTCATTTTCCAGCCGGACAGTAGTAAACTTTTTATACCACAGTATGGAGGTCTCCTTGGTCAAGTGCATATACTCTGTTGTTTGAAATCAACCTAAGGAGAAGCAAAGAGAAGGGACTACTAGCATTTCCCTTTTGCATAGTGGAATGCCAATCAAGAAGCAAGACCTCTCTACAGAAGCCAATTTATAGTCTCATGGTGTGTAGGAGTGTTTTGCATGTCACAGTCTGCCAAAGCAAGTTGTCAGCGGGGTGAATTTCCTCAGCTGCGCATCAGGTGTTGAGATGCTACAAAAATCATTAAGAGCCTTCATTCTGAGGATTGGGAGAGGTGGGTGGGAAAAGAGGAAGCTAGAATCTCATCCAATCCACTGGAGGGATCTTCATTGTGAATAATAAAATGATTTGGTAATAAGTACTGATGAGAAGAAAACATCCTACAGGATGCAGTACAGGATGTACTCTATTTCCATCAGCTATTGAATGGGTAGAAACACAGATCCACCTCATCAGATGTGCCTATTGTTGTTAAAACCCCTTAGCAATTGAGCATCTCAACAGCAAAGGCCTGAAGACTTAATTCTGGAAGAAAACAAACACTATTTGCATTGCACTGGGATATGTAAATTAGGTGCATATGCAAATTAAAACCTAATTCTATTTTCTTTCTTTTCTAACTAGATTTAACAAAGCAAAGAACAGGATGTCGTCTTAAAGTTCAGTATCACTGGGAACATGTTGTCAAGATGATGGGTCTAGGCTCTGCACATGCCAAGTTCTAATGACTGATGCAGAAATTGCAATAAATCAAAAACTTGTATTTTCTACGTACCAGCTTTCTGTAGACATGGTCAGACTTCAGCAGGGATGACATCAAAACCCTACTGATTAACAGTGGAGCAAGGGGAAGGAAGGGGAGGGAAGGTGAAGGCGAAGGGGAAAGGGAAAGGGATGATGGTCTGCCTAGAGACAGTAGAGAAAAGATATTTTTATGCCACCATTCCTCCCCATTCTCTGTGATTTTAACATTGTTTTCCTCTCCAAACTGTATTCCCATTTCTAAATGGTCAGGAATTCCTTCACATGGCCAAGACAGCAGTGACTACCACTAAAACTAGAAATATTGGGGGAAAGCGGTCATGGATTAAATGACATTTTGGGGGAGACTCAAGACTAACTTGTGAATGTATATTTCTTCACAATTCTTTTCAGTGGCTTCATGACCAATCATTTCAACAGACCCATACAACAGGATGTGGGGTTGATATACAAGCAGACCAGAAGCAAAAGGAAAATATCTTTAAAAAAACAGAAAAGCTGGACACTAAAATAAGCTACCAGATAGTAGCAGTTATTAGCAATAGCAGCTGTCCTTAAAGAAACTTCTGAAATTCCACAGGCTGCAAAAAAGCCAGGGGATAGAGGGCAAAACAGGGCACAGAGTGAAATTCAAAACAGCACAGGGCACAGAGTGAGATTTTTCTTTGCTGTCAATCTGAAAAGAGAATGAGTTACCCTGGAAAGTATTTCTATTCACAGTGATACAGCCTCCAGATTGTTCTTATTTTCAATGACTCTACCACAAAATAAATATCCTTTTTTTTTGAGTGTCTATTTCCTAAATTGAGTATACAAAGAAAATAAGAGATTCAAAATATTTCTGGCAGTGTCTGACTTTAAAAACATAGGCATCACACAGAAAACAAAACAAAACAAAACAAAACACACTCCTTTTTGTCAGGCAAAATTCTACTGTTATTTTAGAGCTTTGCTATTGTTTGTCAAGCTGTAATTTTTTTTTTTCTGGATGGCAACAAATGAAGATTCAAAACAAATTATTCAAGGAATGCCAAAATTCTGTTACATTTTTGTTGCTACATTGTAAGTTTTTAAAGGAATGAGAAAGGATGGCCGGTTTTTTCCCTTTTTTTCCCAGAACAGCAAATGTATGTCTTTAAAATGGAGTGCCAAAGAAAAACAGTAATTACTCAATTTTTCTCCTGAAAATCCCCAAAAGCAATGAGGAAGATGAAAATAAAGTCTTGAAGTGCATGGAGAGAATTAATATCCACACCAAGAGCATAAAATGCATGAAAGGGACTATTTACCATGCTTGGGCACGAGAGTGTAGAACAATTAACAGGTGCCTTCTTTGTCAATAAAGTCTCCAGAGATGGAGATACAGGAAGATCTACAGCAATAACCGAAGAGAAGCTTTCCTAGTGCTGGATGAATTGTAGCTTCTACCTGGAATTTATACAAGATTTAAAATATTGTGACTACATCTTGCTGACAATAGTGTGAGATTTTAAAATGCATGGCCAGACCTCACACTGAGATGCATCACTTTTCTCTCACTCAGGCTCGCTCTGGGAATCTGCTTTCTCTCAGCACAATCGCTCATCCATTTGCTATAGTTATTTAAAAATGTTTGCTTGCTTTAAAGTACTTTCCTTATTTAAGTTACATTTAGCTTCCTTGTTGTCTTTTGTCTCATTTTCCCTCATCTCTGAGAACTCATCTTACCTTTCACTAGTACTCTCTTTCTTTTTAATTCCTCCTTCCTAGTGAGCAGTGGAAAGATGCTTTAGGCAGTCCTTTCTCTTTCTCTGCATTTAGGTAGAAAGAACGGTGTCTTGAAAGTTATTTATAAAAGCACCTAAGACAACAAAAGGAAAGACACTGCATTTTGCTATCCTCATATCTCTAGTTATAAGGATTACAGGGAAGGTGAGGCGGCGATTTATGCCACTGCTCAAGTAGGATTTGTCTGAAAGGAATCACTAGTCCTATAGCCTCATCTGGCATTTTAAACAATGCAAAAGCCACTTGTACAGATGTCCAAAGTGGTGACTAAAATACATGCACCTTACTCTTACCAGCTTAAGTTTGTAAACAGAACCTGAACTAAATCAAATAGCAAACTAAATCAGATTGTACTATCAAAGCACATCACATCAGACGACTCTGCAGATATTTAGCAGTTGATTTAACAGTTTTCCAGAGCAAGGGTTTTGTTGAAACATCTGATTTTTTAAAGTCTTCACTGATGCCAAACTATGAACCTTTAAATATTCATCTATCATTTGGCATCTCTAGCCTAGGATTTTCAAATGCAAGTGACCTCTTTACATTTTCTTAACTCCATCATCAAATGAGCACTCCTTTTCCTCTCTACATGCAAGTTTGCATCCCTGATGCTCTTCTCACTTTGTTTCACCCAGAGATTTTTACTAAACAAAACAAAACTTGTAGGGTCTGTACTGTCATATCAATTTTCTCAGCAATGAGATTCTTGCAGTTGAGATAAAACACTTGACATTCAGCCTTTCCTACTTCCCTCTCAAGAACTAGGTCATTACTCTTCTTAAAGTGGTGCCTAGATGGTATTTCTAGCTACCTAATGTCCATCTAGTGCAAAGAACTGAAGTCACCTTCAGTCCCTATTGGCATTTTTTCTTTTTTCTTGTTAACAGGGCCACACGGTATTCTGGGCAGCTTTCGCTTACCCTTCATGAGCCATGTACTCAGTTCAGGCAATGCTTCTAGCAGTCCTGGAAGCACACTACCTTAACATCCGGGTAGATGTTAGGAAAATGGTCATTCCTGCTCCAAACAAGTAGCAAATGAAGCAGTCTTTTAAAAAAGTAAAAATTTAGCTCACTTAAAAAAAAACTACTTCTTTTGCTCTTTCTCATCAGACAGTAAGTTGACAAACACAAAACTAGGAACAGAAATACATGGCCAACGATGAATGCTTGCGACAGGCTGTAAGGCAATGATCACCTCCACCTCACTGCGCCATCTGACCGTAGGGTATGACAGGATGATGAACCCCCTTCCGCGGTCAAAGCTAAAAGTCTAATTATATGTTTCAGTGGAGTCCGGCCAGAATTCCTAGCTATTTTTGAAATCAAGCATCCGAGTAATTGTCTCCCTGTTGGTTCTTTGGATGCACCTTTCACACTGATTTGATGTTCCTATTAAGCTATGATCTGGCCCAGTGCCCAGTCACTGCATCAAGATTTCAGGTCTCACGTCCTTCCCACTCCTCACATTAGTCACACGTCAAAGAGCAAGCAGAAAGGGCAGGAGGATGGAGGAAAACATGAAATTCATCAAATGCCACCTGAAAATTAATTAACATGAAACTCTCTTAATTAAAAACAGAAGGTTAATGAATTTTCTTTCAAAAAGGCCCCCTTCCTCAAAACCATTAAAAGCAAATTTCTCTTTACCTCAACAGCTTGTGATCACAAGCAATATCAAACATCCTAATTGTTTTTAGATCACATATCCTCTTCTCTGCTTTCACTGACTAAAGTCACTTAAGGTAACTACCTGCAGGCTTTTTCTTTTCAGATACACTCCTCTCAGAAAGCACTACTTCATCTTAAACAAGACATATTCATACTGTGATTACAGAGACACTGCAAGAAACCCACAGCCACAGTATGACAATCTGTGATCTAATTTGCTCTTAATATCTAAGGATGGTCATTGCCATCTCTTGTTTGAAAGAGAAACAACCACCAAAAATAGCACCAGGGCATTATCCAACAGTATTATCCTTTTGACTCCTCTCTAGAGCCCTTGCAGCTTAACACATTTTCATCCCATTCGTTTTCCTACTTAATGTCACCCTCCTTGTCCCTCTGCCTGAGGCATCTGATTGTCCCCTATGCTCCTCTTCTCCAGATGCCATCCCCTAGTCTGGCTCTCGAGGTTCCTGCACCCACTCCCTCTCTCGCTTCCACTACTCTTTTCTCCGCTACCTTCTCTTTTCTCCTTGTTACTGAAGATTAGGAGGTGAGCAGCAGACCCTCCTCCTCTCTCTCTCCTTCTTCACTGGGTACCTGTGGGCAACCTGCAGCCAAGATTAATCACAGAGGAGCTCTACTTAACAGTTCTACTCTGGTTCATGAGCAGGAACAGAGGAAAACTAGGGAATGGAGATTTTGAATCTAAGATGTCTCCAGTGTGCATAACAACCTCAAACCTAGGACAAACTCAGAGGCATTTTTCTCAAGACAGCAAAGGTCATTTTTGTGGTGTTAGAATGCCACTCTATTAAACAAACTCGAAAACTTCATTGTAGTGCACTAACAGCATCAAAACTTGTCATGAAAAGAATTGTTGCTTTTGTTGTTTGTTTTTAAAGGAATATTTTTTCCTGAATCTTTCTCTCAAACAACTGATCTTTTTTGCAGAAGTTTTAACTAAAAGTAAAAGAATCAAACAGAGACTCCATCTTATGAAAAACTAGCAAAACCATTACAGTTTAGAGAGGCTATAAATGCAGCAGTGCCTTACAGTAGACAGTGGCAGACATGCTTTATCCTGGCAGTCCTACTGACTTTGCCTGTAATTAATAAATCTATTAGATAACTTAACCACTTCCAGTCATACCCTGGTAAAAAAAAGTCATTCTTCTTACTAGTTATGAGTTAGTTCACATGCTGTCACCATATCTCCACACAGCCTAAAAATGTCTACATATCACTCTTCTCTTTGGCCCCTGTGATTCTAGTCCGTTGAAAGCTGCATCTCTGTTCACTATCTTTGGCACTGTGAAAAACACAGAAACGAGAACGGATCCAGAACCATTCACAGTAACAGAACGCACTAGATGTTTCCTGGCAGTGCTACAGAGATGCTAGACTACCTTTCCAGACTACAACACTTCCTTCTCATCTCAACAGTTTCCAGTTTGCTGTATACTTTTTCCATCAATTTCCAGCTCTGCAGCAACACAGCCTCCTGTCCACATTGCATCTGCCCTGGAGGACTAATCTTCAAGCAAACCCATAAAACTTGTCCATAGGCTTCCAGATACAGCAGAACTAAAAACATAAGGAAAAGTAATGTGCATGAATGTAAGTCATGTACTGAGTGGAAAAACAAACAAACAAACAAACAAACTAGAATTCTTTAAAGCCAACAACAAAGTTCAGATGATCTAAACTTCAGTAGTGAATACAGATCCCCTGCTAACTTTGAAAATTTCAGTGGAAAGGTCCGAAAAGGTGAGCACCACATCTGAAATAGGCCAGGCAAATAAGGGATGCTCTTGCACAAACCTGAACATAACAACCAGGACTACAGTAGCAGAAATTTCTTACATTAGAGAATGACAGCAGCAAAACAGCTATTAGTTGGCTGTCGCCTAGAATGGTGTCACTGGCTAAAGATAACATGAAAACTATTGCCTATGTTTCTGAAAACAAGCAATGATTATAGTGATTTCTGCTTTCGAGCATAGAAGCTGAACTACCTTAAGAGTGAGTATTTTGATCCTTCTCATAACCCATTAAGATTCATATAACTGGAACATTGGGCATCCAAAATAATCTATTTACTTTTCAAAACCTGGATCTACATTTTAAGAGTATTGGGTGCTGCAGAGAAAAAGAAAACGCAAGAATTTGCGGTAACAGAGAAGGATGATAAAATAAAAGGGAAGTGCAAAATAGAAGTAGCAAAAGGATGTCTGTATAGTTCATTATGTCAGCATAATTTTTAAGCTTAAGGGAGCCACTAAGAGCTGTCTGTGGTGATGGTGGTCGTGCAGCATCAAGCAGAGAAACGCAGAGGGCTCTTACTGCAGCATGTGTGTCTGGCTGGCGTCCTTTTGTTTGTCAGGTACCTCGTAGTGCGGGGAAATCTTGCCGAGGCCGCTATCGCTCAGCATCCTCTTTCGAACTGCAGGGTTCCACCGATCTGATATTCTAAGGAAGGAAGATGGAAGAGAAAGGAATTCATCCTTCAGAAATTACCTCTTGAGCTCCAGTTTAAAGATTTCTTATGCTTATTTGTTCCCAGTATTTTTCAGCCTACAGTGAGGTAAATTAGCTTAACGGATCGAGTGTGGGATTGTTCATAAAGGTGAACAGGAGCATTTCTGGTCTGCTGAGAGGATGAGGAGAAACAGAGAAACTTCACCGTCATTCTTACAGCACAGAGGGTTTCAGGGCCTCCGGTACAGGTGTCAAGGCCTTGACTATGCAGAGAAGGGACCTGTAACTTGATTGGCATAAGGTTATGCCAGGGACAGATTTACTCAGAGTGTGCGAGGAGGTTGAAAGGTGTTGGAGACACCTCCTCGGTCCTGTTGCTAACCCTAGGAGGCAGGATGGAGCAGGTATTATTCCACTGCCCTTCTCTCACTACTGTGGCTGCAGCTGATCCTGTCCCCTAATCCCTCCCTAACATCTGCTCTTTGACACATCCTCCCACCCTTCAGAGTGCAGGAAAAGACAGAGACAACTCTAAAACGGCTGCAGAGGCCATATCCCACCATCACTCACCCAGAGGCCTGCTCCACTACCAGATCAGGCATTCCTGGTGGTGTCCCCACCTGCTGTGACATTACCATCTCTGGGTCCAGAATAAAAATCTCGTCCTGCGAAATTTCCGTCACAAAGTGCAAATGTTCCTGTTGAAGTGATATAAGGAGCAAATGAACCTGCAGCATCACTGGTTTCTCAGAAGCTATAAAAAATCAGCCTGTCTGACAAGCATTCACTCACACATTTTGCCTGTATATTTGTATACACATACACACCTACTAATACCTGTCTCACTGCAATCACCAACAAAGATTTCATTAATTTCAGTGGAAACAAGATTTTGCCAACAGCAAGCACCACAACCTCAGCAAAGTTTAGAAGACCACTGCTCAGCCACCCTCTCCTATCAGCACCATTCACCTGAAAACCAGGGGTCTTCCAGAACAGCTGAGACTTGTGTTCCCAGTTGAGCTGGGCTGAGAACTAGTACTTTAGCTCTATCCTAATCTGATGGCTAACAGAAATTTTCATCTTTGGGATTCTTTTCCAAACCTCAACTGTTCATACATTATGGTTTTGCATCTCCACTACCAGGCTCCCTCCTCTCCTTGCTTCAAAGCTCACCTCTCAACACTCCTTTTTGGTATTTCTTTTCTTAATCTAAGACACAAAAGTCTCCTTGCCCTTCAGAAAAGCATTCAGTGCAAGCAAGCCTCTCTGAGAAGGCAAATGGATAGGAAACCTCTCCTGCTTCATTCACTGGGAGCATCACACAGCATTGTTTTCTTCCTCACAGAGATAGGTAGCAAAGGAGTAGGAGGAAAACATGACAATTTGAACAGAGTCAGAATTAAAGCAGTGCAGAATAAGGCAAACAAAATCACATTCCCCAATTTAACCTGTAGGAGTTTATCTTCCTCATCCCTGTTCTCCAAATGTTAGAGTACAATTTCATCAGCGTAGTGACATTGTTGTGTGCTCAGAAGCCCCTTGGGAGGCTGCATTGAACCTGGGAGCTCCATGACCACTTCTGCTCAAACTAAACAACCAGCTGGTTTTGCTAGGAAACAGTTATATGCTCACAGAATCCAGAAACAGCTTCCAACTCAGGGGAACAGGATACAGATGACCAATATGTGAAATCATCAGTTTACATTTAATGTTGAGCCATTAATTGGCCTGTTCTGGCTATAAATCAGGAACACCAAAAGCTCTGTAAAATTTTCATAGTGCCTTACAGAAAACATACTCAGATTGTCAAACCTATACCATAAGTCTGAATCCAATAAACCCACACATGGTTTATGGGTTCCTTGGAGTATTTGATGAAGGTCTGGTCAAAACTCTCAATTTGTCACATCATATGAATTTCCATAGCTATTGTAGGGCACACACAAAGAATTCAGATCTCAAGTGAGCTAAAAGCAGCAGTGAAAAGATAAACACAAGGATTCTCTTGTCATGCAGATGTCCTTAGTAAGACATGATAACAAAAAGAAACCTAGCAAATTATAATTTGTTAGATCAGACTGTTGATTAACAAAAGGGTAGAGGATCAGAAGAAATGAATCTTCAATGAGCTCAGTGAAACAATGAATTACAAACAAATGAAACTGGCCCAGAGTATTTCTTTACTTTTCACAAAACACCAACAGAAATTTACAATCCACGTGAGGAGTAGGAGATAAATCATTTTAAGCTACGTCTGACACAGCTTTAAAAAATATCCAGAGAAACAGTAACAGAATTGAGCTTTACCTGAGATCTGTCAATGCGGTAAAAACGATCAGCAGAAGTTGCTGCAATAAAAGGAAACAACAGAGCAGTAAGGAAACTGGAGAGAACTGAATGAACAAGGCAGGCTGAGCTAACATCAGTGCCACGTAAGACAATTTTTGGTGTCAGTCACATCAGTTTCATAAGGAGAGAATATTATTCCTCATCTCCAAAGTCCTATCCCATTATATGGTTATTCTAAAGTTGAGATTTAACAAAACCATGCTAATGGCAATTATTAACTTGAAATAAATACTCAAAGAACATGAATACTAGATTCCCCGTGTAAGAATACTTACAATAAGACATTTTTACTTTAGAGGACTGTAATAGAAAGGTCTGCATTCTTCCAACGAGAACACAACCAGTGCATCCTAAAATTGATGGGTCCAATAGGATTAATTCAATTTTTGAACCTAAAGACCAATAAAATGCTTGGGAACTCCTTATAAATCAAACACTTGGCCCACAAATAGCCACATGAATTCATTCCAAATTTCAAATACATTCAAGGAATATTTATTCTACTCAAACACAACACATGAAAAGATGGGTGATTCACTAATAAGGAATCTATTACGAATCTTGTCACTATGAAGTAATTTACACCACTAAAGCCGTAAGTATTTTATGACCTATAATGTGCTATATCAGGTGCACTTTATTTATTTATATAGTTTCTGCTTAGCATTTAGTTTGGCTAGCGAAATCACAGATTCATTCACTCCAGCAGCAGAGTGATGTGGCACTGTAGTTTTTGGCACTGCAAAATAACACTATATCTCTCATGACATAAAAAATAAATGAAGCTACCCATTTAGCACTCTCCAAAATATACATAGATCCTCAAAACATCTTACATCAATTTAATTCACGAGAGAGAAAGAAGAGGAGGCAGAAACTGGCTGGCATAAATTATTTTAGTTTAGAATAATAAAATATTCAGTCTTCACATGCTGTAGCTTTTGCAAAAGCAGATGTCATTCATTTCAGTCATTAATATCAGCACTCTGGAGCTTGATGCAATGTCCAAATAAGTTGTCTGCTTTGACAAAATTTGAAGTGCACCACTCCAGAAAGCTAAAGGAAGTGCAGTTTTTCAAGGAAAGAGAGAGACACCTAAACATGACAGTATTTAAGTCAAACACTAATTGATCAAAATTTGTAGTGACTTTCAGAAGAGTTTTTCTCCTAGGGCCATAACACTATAGCAGACATTTTAAAGCCCTGTTTCATTTTTCCATTTTTTAGAGGAGAAAAGAGGGCATTTGCTCAATTTTTTTTTTTTTTGTGCCTGCTCAGTGCAACAAGAAGCAATGGTTACCTTTTCATATTAATATTCTTGGATATGCTGTCCTTGAAATGCATGTTAGAAGCAAGCCATATGCTAGGCAAAACAGAAGGAAGATGCACTTACCATCTAGGAAGCACCATCTAGGAGAGAGTCTCTGGACAGAAAGTACTCTTGGGAAAGAGCTTTCTTGGTCCTGGATGGATCAAAAATGATGTTTAAAAAATTTCCTCTAAAAAAAATTAAGGAGGGGGTGAGGGGAGGTGATCTGAATGGGACTATGTCCCATTCTGTAATTTTCTATATTTCTTTGTTGACAATGCATGATGTATGAAACCTACATAAACTAAAACAGCTGCATTTGTTCTTCATTGACTTCAGGGTTTTACTATCATACAAATGACAGTAAACTGACATAACTACTTTCAGACACATCCTTGGCTTGTCCCTTCAGCTCAGCCATACCAAAAAGCTTTGCATCAAAAACACCTTTTACAGTTGTCTGCTGTCACCCTTATTTATGGAGACAGAGGAACAGAGAGAGTTGAAAGCAGGAACAAACATCAGCCACAACTGTAATTATTAAGTTTGCTTCTTGTGCCTCTGACACCTTCCCTTCATTTAGCTTTAGTATTTTTACACAGTTTTACAATTCTAACAGTCTACGACTCAAAGCAACTGCCCATTTTGCCTGAGCCTGGTGCATCCCAAATGCACATAAGTATAAGCCATCCAGGAACACCACCATCCAGGCAAGCAGTCATCCTATTCCCAATGTGAGCAAAGAAGTTTTCCAGAGAACGTTACTTCACCAACTGACCCAAATGACCGGGCTGGATCGAAGGCTTCTTCATCTCCTGTACTCAGCAAACAGTCAAACAGAACGCCCCCTGCTTTTCAGCTCTCACTGAGCTGGAAGGCAAAGTGTCAAAAAGCAGAGTGTGGTCACGGCTCTGTGACATGTTCAGGGGATGGTCAGTCAATTTCCTCAAGTCACTGGAACACAATGTTTAAAGCCATATCGATTTGCACAGGGCAAAACACAAGTGTCTCATGAGCACCCACCCAAATTTCTACAGAGCCAGATTCTATCCTTAGATAAATTGTAAGCACTAAAATCAGCAGGCCTGCAAATGTCATCAAAGCGGTCACATACTGGTTGCAGAATAATGCTTAAGCTTAATCAACACTTAGCTCCTCCTTAAGCTACCAGACTGTGGATGGTGGCCAAAGCACAAGGTAAGAAAGCAAACAGCAGAAGCAGTAAGAAGGAAATGTACCTTTGGGAAAAGTATTGCACTCATGGAAAACATAAGATATGAATAATGTATACTGAACATATATTTATAATGTGCATAATGCACATACACTTACAATATGAACATAGAGTGGTGAAAATGGACCAGGATACAATGTTTTCTCACTGAGACTTGTCAGAACACCACACAATAGTCTGGCACCTTCCTTGACCTCAGGATCCGGGACAAACAATTTTTACATTGGGAACTGTTTGGCTGCATCAGGTATTTTGTTGTCTAAGTTTCCAGCACCAGAAAGTAAAGATTGGCTGAGAAAGTGATTTCCAAAGAGATATCAAATAACGTTTAGCTAGAAGGGACAACAGGGCTATGACAGTTAACCTCTAATATAACATGGAAATCTAGCCAGCAGCTCTTGCATCCACATCACCACTTCAGCCTGAACTGGAGAGGATCTTTCAGAAAGTCTTGGCGACCCAAGTGAGAGATTCCAAGTGTCTCAGATCAAGCCATTCCCTCAGGCAGCCGGCACCACATGCATGGGTTAAAAGAGGAAGGGCGGTTTACTTTGTATGCAAGATAAGGGAAGGTATAAAAACACCAAGGCAGAGTGAAAAATGAGTGCTTGCAGTACACCATGCACTTCCAGAACATCTGGAACATTCATACAGACACCCCAAAACTTGCTCTTTTTTTTAATCTATTTTTTCTCTGCTTTCACCACAACATTGCACCACTAAAGAAACCTAGAAATATTAGTTACTTCCCAGCAATTTGTCTTGCTATTTTGCAAGTCTGACATATGTCCAAATCATTTCTTATCTGGGTAGCCATGTGTCAGAAAAAGTTAGGGAAAAAATAAAGAATGCATCCACAGAAAAATTGGTGTTTCATGTGTTCAATTCCCCAGGCTGTCCAGACATGAGTCAGTCAGACTGTGGAGAAGCAGCAGGCCGCTTTCTTCAACCTGGGGAAAATCTCAGGGAATGCTGAAGGAAGTTGTCATTTTGGTCTGACTGGATAAAACAATTTCCAGATTGATTACAGACAAAATAATACCTTCATATGTCAAGAGACAGTACACATTGCTCTTTGAGGCACAAAAAGATATCTGACACTTTCTCAGCCCTCGGCAAAGAAATGAGGTCAGACTTACATTGTACACAAACACACAATTTTTGGCTTCCCTAGATTACTGGCCAGCAGGACGCCTGCATGTGCTAGACATTGTTGACAACCAGCTATGATGACTATCAGCGCTTCATATTTTGATGGACCACCTCATTTCTCAGCCAGGTAAATGCATATTAGTGCCTGGCTTGGTGCTGCTATGAGTTGCTAACAACTTTATCTGGTATCATGCCAGCTTTTGCAAGATTCATCTTACTAGCTTCTGCCCCTGAGCTTGACTAGAATCAATTATTAATTCCTTTCCTCCCTGGTTGTCCAGAATGGAAAAGCAAAGACTGCTCCAGACAAATCATACGCTGCCCTTGAATTTGGTACTTTGCCATAGTCCTGGCAACAGATGTCGTCTCAAATGCTACTGCAGCAAGACACAAACTTTGGTTAACTGAAAAAAAATCTTCAGATACATGATGGCAACTATAGTCACCCCTGCAAAAATAAAACAGCCTTAAATCTCTCCCATACTTAGGCAATGAGGCTTTTAATTCAGCCCATAAACTTTGCAGTCATGTACAAGTTTTGCCTCTAACCTCTATGCATTACAAGAGAATTAGAGTCAAAACAAAATGTCAAAACCTAAAGTATTTTGCTCAAAGGGGCCAAACAGTCTATCTTATGGGTCAAGCATCAGATTTGAAATACATAGAACTCAAAATGCCTAGAATTTTGTATCCCTAGTCCTGAGTCAGCTTTGGTCTTCTCGTGCCTCCTAGATATTGAAGGAAATAAATAATAGTCAAGCTCATTTTCCTCTAATGTGAGGAAATGAGTTTATGGAGTTGTGAGATTCTTAGGAATTTTTGTGTTGCAGCTGAGAGAATCAAGAGCTTTCTGAAATCCACTAGACTTGCTAATATATTTGTAAGTACCTGCACAATTTTATGCATCTTACTATTTACCCCACTGCTAGAGGTAAGGTGAGGACTAGGATGCAGAAGACAAAAAAGAACAAAGCAATCAAAGTTAGTGGTAGGTGGTACAGAGAGGAGATAATATAAGTAAAAATCTTAAACCCAAAAGAGGACAGAATGCTTTGAAAATGGAGAGAGGGATAACTCTTGTAAACCCAAATCACAAAGAACAATATGCTTCTGCCAAGATTTCACTGCAGTTCAACAGTAGAACTAGCTTGGGAAGTCTCAGTCCCACAAGCATGATATTATATCCATTAAACTTGTTACAGAAACAAAACAGAATGAAAAACAACTCTAGCATCATTTTTCTAATTTGCACCTGGGTTTGCTGATACTGTTTCTGCTGATGCTTCCTGTTTTGAGATGCAGAGGAATCAGGCAAGAGAACTGTGTTTATGAGATCTAAAAAGTACCCATGACACCTTATTAGTGAGATAAGAACACTCCTCCCTCAACTCAAGCACTTTATTCATGCCCTTTATCCCCTGTTTTTCCCTTTCTGTAATTTATAGTGGGATGTCAACAAACATGGAACAATCTTCAAATTAACCTAACAAGACAGTCTATAGAAACAACCCACTGAGAATATACCAACATTTGAAGAATCCAGGAAAAAACAACTACTGAAGGCAAAACACAGAGGTGGGTGCATTCAAAACCTAACATCATAAAATATTGACGGTATATTAGAGATTTCACACTGATGTGCACTAGAGGAGCCAGCCAGGCAATTAATTTCAATACTGCTATAACTGTGAAAGTTAGAGCCAAGTATAGGACTCATTTCTGACTTTTCCTACCCTGTTTTGGCGCTCCCCATATATACAGATTTAATTTCTCATTTTACCTCAGGCAGTTTCCTAAGCATGAAGCAGTCAGCAGTCACTTAGGCTAATTTACAATAAGCGGAACAGAATAATGCATGCTGTTTTATTAGCCAATTCACTAGACACTAACATGGCTCTAAAACTCGCTTCCAGGGCTGTGATAGATACAAATTTCAGAACAGGAGGTTAAAATTGGACAGGGAAAAACAAACATACAAGAACTGGCATGAAGAAGATAATTTCAGAAATATATGCCAAATTTATATTTCCTCTTAGTGTCTTCCTGAGTTCATGGCATTTATAGGATATCTTGTCAAAGCGAAATCCTGTATCACTCAGATAATCATTAGGACTCAAGAAGTGATTTGCAATTTCAGCACAATGAGTTCCTATCAGCTGGATCTCTCAGTGTTTTCTCGGCAAATTCATTCCTGCTAATTCCAAAAAGATTTGAGTTGTTAAATCTAGAAAGGGGCTATCAACACCAGGCAAGCTTGAATCTCATATTCCCGGGCACTGTCTCAATTGACCACCGCTTGTATCAAATCCCTAATGTCAAATTAGTTCAGGAGTCAGTACAGTCTGAGTTAGCTTACACGCAACCAGAGCACTGTGCAGTGCAATGGGCAGCAAGCAGTATGCATTCTTGAACACTACTTCCAACAGAAAAAACAAGTTCTCTATTCTACAAATTGTACAATTGTTCTACAAATTGTAGAATAGAGTTACAAAATGTACCAAAAGTAGTTTTAAAAAAACACTTAATGGTGAAGAGAGGTAGAACCTCTCTGTCTGGTGGAAATGACAAGTTTCTGCACAAGATGGATTAAAAGAAACGCTCTGAAGATTATGTTAAAGTAGAGGTGGATCCTTGTAGTGCACAGAATTATTTACAGGATAGGTCTGTTAGCATACCTTTTTACTCAGTAAAGAAAGAAAAGACTTTTCTACTACAGCTATGCTATATAATGTGTTATCATTCAGTTTTTCAGAAAAAAATACGTAGGACGGGTTTTTCATTTTTACACTACTGTTGTAATAGTGCTTATATCATCATGCTCTGATGACAGACTGCTCTATAGGGTTTGCAAGAAAAAAGGACTGTCCCAGGGTAATCAGAAGGAATCTCCAACATATGAGAGTGAATGATAACCAGAAATTAAATTAATAGGTATTCTAACAAAATGAACAGTCCGAGTTCAAACACAAAGACTGCAGTCCATACTATTAAGCCTATCTTCATTCAGCACTTATTAAAATCAAACTTTTTCTTACCTGGTAATGAACTCTCTGCGTAGTAGAAGTTACTGACTGTAGGTCCTAGCAGGAGAATGAAAGACATGCCAATGACCAAAGAAATTCAAAGCAATATTAAGAACTGTTTGCACTTTTACTATGCAAGGCAGTCAAGTAAGCATAAAAAATAATTCTTCAAATATTTCTTAGTGTTTTAAAGTATATTAAATGAACACTATTGAATATTCATGGTAAGCTAACTTAAAGTTTACACTTGCAAGCACTTAGTCCAAAAGATCCCACAGTTTTTGAAACTTAGGAGTATATGTTAATGGATCTTTCCCTAACAGGGACTTGTTTGTTCCATAGAAAAAAAAAATATTGGCAACAAAGTGATAACAAAGAAACTAAAAAAGCATTTTTTTTTTTTGGTAAATATTTCTGAGAAATTAATACGTTCAAGAAAATCGCTGGTAGTTCTCCCTGCTTCAGGGCAACCATGTCAGAAAAGAAAAGGCATATCACAATGACCATATTTTAACAAGTTATTCATCTAGTTAATTTTAACAGACATTTTGTCAAACAGCTTTAGTTCATGCCAGAGTCTATCAAAAAGCCTTGGTAACAGAAACTAGTTCATCAGCTGGTGTGCAGGTAGACATAGTGCAAAATGCCTTGGCATTTCTATTCCCAGCAAGTGCATCGAAGCCAAATCAAGCAAAGCAAGTAGTATCGACCCTACGAGAAGCTGCAAAAAAAAACCAGTTTCCCCAAAGGTAACTAAACCCTGTCTCTAGCCCTGCTTTGCCTAAGGTGGTACTGTACAACTGTTCTCCACCCTATATTTTGTAGCATTTGTAGCAGCTGTACTCATATCAGTCCACATCTGTAATCTGCTGAGAACATCATTCAAATTTGTTCTTTGTAAATTTCTGTAGCCAGATGCCTCAAATGTATGTCATCTTACAATATGGAATTCTATCTGACAGAACCCACATATTGGGTCTGAATGTTCAGGAATTCATTTGATGAAGGGAGTCCTCGCTGAAGCGTAAAAACGCCTGTAGTCACATACTAAGGCCCACATTCAGGCTAGAGTGGACAGAGTTTCCAAATCACAAGGAAGTGAGCGGTGCCCTTAAAGTTTAAAGCAATGGATGATGCTTTTTGCTCTTGTGTAAAACGAGCCATAGAAACCTATGTCCTGTACTCACATTTGTAAATACTGCTGAAAGATATCCATAAAAGGTTAAATCGTTATTAGCTGCATGAGTACACACTTTTGGAAATATCCAGGTCATACTTGTCATGCTTATTGGTGTATCAGGTTACTCCATGACAGTATTATCCCTTTTGCAAATTATTATTCCATTTATGCAAATTTCATTTGCATAAACATGACTCACTCCAGCACTACAATATTTATCTGTACACAATAGACTTTTTAATCAATATTTTGCTTAGAAAAATGTATAATTTCAGCAATTCTTATGGAAAATGTTGGTATTCTGTCCAAACTACAGAATATGTAAACACATCCATCTATGTCAAATTTCTTAGCATTTAAAATGAATTCAGCATGACTTCCTGTTTTCTAGCTAGCAAATATTGTTTGGTTCTACTTCTGCTTTTATTACTGTAACGTACTTCACTGCAAAGTTTTGTTTACAGAGGTAGACAAATTGCAACACTCAATAACTATTAGATCTCCGCACTCAGCTTGGAAAAGCATAACCAGGATTAACACATGATATCTGAATTCATGAACTCACCTCTTGTAGACGGTCAACATACATACGACAGGTCTCCAAGTCACAATCTCCTCGTACAACTATAATTCCTAAGGGAATGGCTGGTCAAGTAAAAACAAAGAAAAAACTTGACTGAATTCTCTTAATTTTAAAAGATTAGATTAGATTAAAAGATTAGAAAGATATGCTTTTCTTTCATTTGTCATCACTAGAGTTTTCTGCTATCTAAATTTTAAGAATCACTTAAAAGCAAGAACATGTTATTCATCTACAACTTCACTCATTAGTAATTATCAAAATTTCTGGTTTTCAACTGTTATTCATCCTGAAAGAGCTTAAGCAGTTTCTGCTAGATTGTGCACAACATTATCTGATGTCAATAACAGTTGACACAACAAGAGCTCAGGGGAATACATTAGTGTATTGAAATTAATAAGCAGTATTTTATTTTTCAACATTTTTACAGCTCTGTAAAAACTAGCCAATGTAAAGAAAAAAACCTTTTTTTAAAAAAATTCTACCTACATGTTGTGAATCATGTATTTGGTGTTTACTTTTTTCCTAATATGAAACTGCACCAACTAATATAAACTAATATACAACAATATACTGCACCAACTAATATAAAACTATACGGCAGCTTCTGTTCTCCAGACTAAGATTCTTGCTCGTTGACATAAAGTTATGGAAGATAAGCAGTACTGATTTGAGCAGGAAAAAAGAAAATCCAACCAAATAAAATACTGACATCACTTTGTTGCATTTTATGATTAAGATTTGAAGAAAAGACATAAGTGCCTTTCACCTTCGATTTTGGCCTCCAAAGCGAACTACCATATTTAAAGGGTATCCCTACAATCACAGTCTAATTTGGGAGAAGATTGACCAGCACCATGTTATTTTGATTCAAGGCAGCTTTTAAATGAAACAGACTTTGCTGCATACACACACAAAATTGAGAAAACATCTCACTATTTTCTTTGGGGAAAAAAATAACAAAAGAGCTTGTAAAAATGGAGCAAATATATTCCCTCAGCTGAAGGCTGCCTTTTCGTAATTGGGGATTTAGTTTTCCACAGCCATTCTGTTCTTGAAGCCATAAAAAACAAAAAAGATCAAATGAGAGAAAAAGTATGTATGAGTCTACAGTTAAGGTTCCAAAAAAGCTACCTACTAAGATCTCATTAAATATAAAAGAAACAAAAAAGAAAAATCTTGAGCACCTGAATTTCTAAGACAGAATCACTGAAAAAGTTTTCTTTCTCCCTAGATGGTCTTTAATTGAACAATGCCTCAAAAATAATGAAGCAGCAAGGAAGCAGCAGGGAGGAGATTTAAATACCCACATGAAGTACTCGAGGAAGGGAGCAGAATATGAATATCATAAACCATTTTGTTAATTGGCTAACAAGGAGCAACACAAAGTCACTGACGGTTTGGAGATAAATAGAAAAACCAACTGCAGCCCCTCCTGTCATTCAGAAGACATTGATTAAGAGGGACTCTGAGACATTTATCTACCGAGAAGCTCTTTATTCTCACAGCTTCAGGAAAACAAGACAGTGACAAGAAATAAGGATGAATGTCTTTGGAGCTCATATCATTGTGGCCCATAAAGGCTGGAAGCATAAAGAAAAATTTAGTAGCCTCAGAGTGGAAAGTAGGGAAGCACCAACTGCAGTCAAAGCCAAAAGCACCTCAGAGGCCCAAATCAGCTGTGTTGCCAAAACTGTGCTTAGAAGGCAGTTTAAGCAGCTGAGCAGCTATGAATCTGAGGAGAACAGAAGTAGGAAAGAGACAAGCAAGGGAGAAACAAGAAAATAAAAATCAAGAGCGAGGAAGAAAAGGGAAAAAAGCTCACACTTCTGACCATTGGGAGCAATCCCAGTTCACTTGCACATTTTCAGAATGTCCAGAAGAGATGACTGCCCATTGCAACCCACGAGAAATTTTCATTGAAAAGCAGCAATTGTGAGACAGGGCAGTGGAACAGGGAGGAGTCAGTCACTACGTTTACATTACGTGTTCTGGTGCTGTAGGTTACAGGCTGATTTTCTTTGCCTGGTGGTTATTACTGCTTAACTCACTTTGACAGGAGACCCTCAAGCTCTTTGTAAAGGATACTCAACGGCTTTCTAGTTTCAATTCTGTAGATCCCTCTGCAGCTCTTACTGAATGGAGCATTTGTTAAGGGTTTTTTTTTTATAGTTTTAAAAACTGAACTGACCTGACTATGTCTCCAACAGCTGTAGGACATTAGGGAGCTAACTCACTGGTTCAAAATGTGTCATCTTTTTTACAGTTTCTGTTTTTTTTCTACTGAATTCCTTCTGCGATGAAGGCACACAGGTATATAACAGAGACTGATGGTTTAACCTGCCGAGACACCGCAGCTAAAGGAACCAAAATCATTAGGTATCCCCATTCCTGAGGATCCAGAGCAGACAGACCTTATGAATGTCTGAAAATATGAAGAATCCACCAAAATATCTGAAAAGACTAATAGGCAAGAGATAGTTTATCAATCACATTTCTGGGTCTTATCTATATGAGTGAAGAAAGTGTAAGAATTCATAGGTTAACTGAAATGATTTCCCGATGATTCTGTGTGATCAAGAAAGAGTAAGTTTGGAAACTCGGGCTGGATGACTTTGTTCTTAAAATAAGATGTGTGACTTCTGCTACCTGGAAATCCTGAAGTCACATGACCTTTAGCTTTGTGAGTCAATGGTTATGTGAGGACACCTGAGACGCATCTCCCATTGGTTCCTCTTGACACCTTTTACATTAGTTTTGGATAACACTATGGTATATGTTGAAGCATCTCCTACCACATTTTTGGGGACCCATTTGACTTTTGGCAAGCAAAATGCCATCTCTCATTCATATTATAAACCACAGCAAGCAGGCATAACGCACCATGAAGCCAAGTCTTTCAGAATGCCTCACAGTGACTCCTGTTTGAAAACAAAAGCAAGTACTTATGACTGATAATTAAATTGAAATGAGTGGACAGTTGCTTGTCTAAATACAGGGCAACATTATTCAATGACAACAAATTTAGGTAAGGTATGGCAAATTAGTGAGATGTGTAAAGTCAGTGTGCATACTACGCAAGGCACTAAATATCATTGTGGATGCTTTTATTCAGGCATCTTCATACCTGAATAAAGAGGCTTCTCCCTTTTCTGAGTGGCCCTGCCCTGTATGGATGGGAAGCTGGATGGTACAGAATGGTGCTGCAGGATGAAGTGGTTCCTGCAGGTGTTGAGAGAAGGGAGAAGATAGCTTAAAGACTTGCACACATTAGCACTGGCAAGCAGCTTTCCCACACAAACACACACGCTACCTATTCCTGTAAAATACATATATACCCACATTTGGAAATATGTCAAAAATAAGGGATAGTCCCAGCTCAGGAGTCAAGTACTGCATTCAAGTACTGATGTTTTTTTCTCCAGAGGTACCCACTCTTCTGGCTGCTTGTATCCAAGTTCTTTGTGCTCCCTGAGTGATGAAAAGAAATTTGTCTGGGGAGCTGTGGATATGAACTCTAATGCTACAGTGATGAGCAGCACTACAAGAACCCCAAGAGGTTAGACAGGCAGACAGTTGCTTATTATTCTGAATCAGTACCGCAGAAATCTTTCTGTCCATAGCAACACTCACTGAAATCAAGGATCAGCAGGAAGAGAGTGGGCTAGGTGCAGCAATACAGCTAGCATGATGTTCTAATTGACTGCAAGATTATTAGTGATTTCCAAAGTCCTCTCAAAATTAGCTATGAAAGTTATAAACAAGGAAGAGATCTTCCATCTATTAACTGTCCATTGTGTTGAATACCTAAAGCTAGGGAGCTCTTTAATGGTACTGCAGACACAAATCGAAGAAGCCTGAACATACTGCATATTACACCATCAAGAAAAAATAAAATTCAATTAACTTTCCCATTTACTGTTAGGAAAGGATTCAATTTGTGATCTAAAGACCATGATTAACCCACTCAAATCCCAAACAAAACAGCCTTGAGACAGATCATTAAGGTAGATGTGAATGCCAGGAAAACTCATTCTAAGTCTGACATACCTCAGGGGCTTGGGAAGATTAGACAGTGGGCTGTAAATGTTTAATGTAGCAAATAAAGCATCCTCACAACTGAAGATGTTATAAAGAAGTCATTTTCCTGAGGGGTTTCCACTGATATTAGAAATGTGAAGGACCAAGTAATTGCAGTAAATTCTCAGAAACCTTGAGAGAGAATTCTGAAGTAGAGAGGTTAAGAGGTTTGGCCTTTGTACTATGATTTTAATCTGACTGTGTTTGCATAAAACACTTTTCTTAAAAAATATAAGCCTTTTTTTCAGATTTAAAACAGAGCACATTTGAGAGGAAGGTCAGCCCTCCCAAGCTCTCAGCAACCTCCTCATTAGTCTGCCACACAAAGGAGGAAATTAAAAGAAGAGTGAATTTGTCCCAAACATCAGAACAGGGGAATAGGTTAAGGCAAGAAGACTACAAAGAGCTGGGAACAGTGAAGGGTAGAGAAGAAAAACTAGGACTAAGTCCTGAAAAAGAAAAAATCTGGTGAACAATAAGAAAGAGATTAGAATTAAGGAAAGAAGGCACCCGAAATGTGAAATATGGAGAAACAGATATAGATAGTCAGTAAGAATGGGAGGGAAATGGCATAGCCAGAGAGGGAAGACCAGGAATGAAAGGTTAGAAGAAATTGAACCAGAAAAGTGATAGATAGAAGAGGCAAGAGTGTAGATAGAAACACCTGACAGAATGCCATGCCATAAAGCCAAAACTTTCCACAGCAAGCTTTCGTTGAAAGCTTAGAACTGAATTTAATATTCCTGTATCTCTTCATTTTCTGAGATCAATATAAATTTTTGAAATCCACTGCAATATTGGTCTCCTATCAACTTTGTAGATGGCCGTTACCCCACTGGATGAAAAGGCAGAAGACTGTATGTTGGGTCTAAATATACCCTTTGGGGAGTCAACTCGCAGCCATGAGAGGGGTTGGATTTTTTTTTGTTTTTTTTTTGTAAGCCAGACAATGACATCCACTGTTGAAGAAATAGTGTTATGACTACAAACTCAGGAGCTTGAAGTTAGGAAAAACTAGAATTAAATTATTTCGACCTTGTTGTCCATATTCATGGTATTACTGTTTTTATTTAATTACTGTTTATTTAATTGCATGCTATTTTTCTTTCAGATACCTGTGTCTGTGTCATCCTGTTCTTTATATGTACGTGCTTGTGAGCATGCATGTATGAGTTTGAGGGAGAGACAGAGACAATCAGAGAGGAAAAGAAAAATGTAATTCTTTGTGTTCTCCAGAAAAGGCCCACAAGGTCTCATCCATCACAAGGCAAAAGAGATAGCTCCTTTGAGACAAAAGAGGCCATTGGCACTTGTTTTGGGCATTTCTGTTTCTGTTATAAGCATTTATCAGTGGTTTATACCTCTACAAAAGCAGCATGAAAATTTGGCAGCTCAGAGGCATGAATTATCTAACACCTATACAACAAATCTTGAGAAAGCAAAACCACCAGAGCAAAATAATGACTTTTAAGTAGTGTGAAATTTAAAGACAATCTTTAGGCTCTCTGCCTTTTATAGAGCTTCTACTGAAAAACCACCACATCCCTTAAGAGACCTCCTGCCAAATAACTGAACACTGGTGTGTCCTTCACAAAATGGAAGAGCAGGGAGTTTTAGCTAAATGCTCCATCCCATCTAACCGCATCCAGAAAGAAGTTGCCTCTCAGTGTGAGGACATTTGCCTCAGTGGCTAATCATCTATGTCCTGATTCCTTCTACTAAGTCGGGCTTTGCCCACCAAAGATGACAACAAGCAGGAAGTCCTCTACTCCCCTATTTGCCTTATAGGTATTCAGGATGCAAATTCCTCACTGCTTCACTGCTGACCTTTTCTTATTTAACTACTTGCTGAAAATCACGTGGAATAGTCTCCAAAATAACTTAATTCTTCATAAATCCATAAATCTTACTAGATGTAATCAGACAGGTTACTTGGAGAAAAAGAGAACCCAAGGTTACTTTCAAATAGTGCTACCCTTTGGGGAGTCACACATAAAGCAAAGAGACAGAAAAGAGAGCGTGGGTTTGTGGATAGTTCAATTGTTATGCACATGGAAATAAATTTTCTTCAAAAGTTGCTTTTTAATCTAGCATGCTGTTTTGTTTCAGAGGATAGAAAGAAGAGCTGTCCTGTGTGAATAAGTGGTGAGGTGGGAGACACAGCTGTCATGGCTATAAGATCTACTTTTGGTTCTGCCACTGATGGGGTAGGGTAAGATTCCTTCTTAATCATAGTGGTGCTTGAGCAAGCTAAGATTGGATCTCCAGGGCTAAAGCATAAAAAACAAGTAAAGGGCAGTACAAACTAGCAAATTCTATTAAAAAAATATATGTATGCAGCTACAGTTCCACGAACTCCTCCATGTTCATGGTACAAATTTGCAATAGTGCTAGGAGGTTTGAGGATGCATTCATGGGTTTCTTTTTAGTTGTCGTCAATTCCTACAGGAATTAGTAATGGTGGGAAGGGGAAAATAGAGAGTCAAAAATAGAAAAGTATTTGGTTAGTGGTGTCCAGGGGGTCAGCCCTTGGTCCAGCCCTGCTCAGTTTATTCATCAATGACCTGGATGAAGGCACAGAGTGCTCCCTCAGCAAGATGATACGAAGCTGGGAGGAGTAGCTGACACCCCAGAGGGCTGTGCTGCCATCCAGAGGGACCTGGACAGACTGG
>JAWLRI010000401.1:553506-566519 GCA_034781795.1 Crypturellus tataupa
TGTGCAGGGGGGTTGGACTAGATGACCTCTAGAGGTCCCTTCCAACCTTAGGCATTCTGTGATTCTATGATTCTAACCGATGCAGTTGGTTTGTGTCATCCTACAGAACAGTGCTCTCCATCTGCGGCCTCAAGAGCTTGTACAGCAAGCAGATCAGTACATGCAAGTAGGGTTAAGGTGTACACGTTGAACAAAAATGCAGCTACACTGAGTCTCTCTCACCTTCTTCATCCCCCCTTATCTCCTATTTCTAAGGTAAATTTAATATCAGAGTGCTGGCTGAGCAGTGAAGCATTTCAGCTGAGGAATTTCACCATGCCTTCCAAATTCTGTTCTATGAAAAATCATGGTGGATTTTATTTTTAGCTAAGAGAAGAGAAGAAATTGTTAAAGTGAGAAAGTACAGCAATAGAATTGCATAGTTTTTGTCTGAAGGGAGGAAAAAATAATTCAGTGCACATAGTAGAGTTCATGAGAATGACAGACTGACAGTCCTGAAAAGTGAAGTCTTTTATATGCTAGTACAGTACAAGAAAAAGCTGTTGCTGCTTTTCCCATAATGTTCTGTCAACATGTATTATTATGAAAGTAGTTCAGTCTTCCAACCCACAGGTTAGCATCCCGAGGACAGCTGGCAGGTCTCGGGGAGAGACTGGTGATGAATGACCTCTTCTTCTTCAAATTCAGCTGGGAGGTAAGGGGGTGAACAGAGACAGGAAAATTCAGAAACATCTCATTTCTGCTGTGACACCAGAACACACTACAAAGACAGCTGAGAGTCCCTATGCTAACAAAGTAGGCCTTTTTCCACTCAAATGTTCCTCACAGGAATTAAGAGTTATGAAGAATTTCTGTGTAATATGGACACTATGGACACCTATCCACCAGACCCTGCCCAGGGACCTCCAAATCTCGTCATGTGAAAAAGCAGCTAGACAATGAAAACCAGAATTAGCATTTGGGGATTACAGTCCTCACTATCCATCAAGTTAAGCCGAGTACAAACTCAAATGAAAAACTGTCTCATACTGTTATTACTCCTATAACTGAATATGAACTGGTTCAGTGAAGTCTTAATGCAATCCAAATTGGAACTCCATAAAAGCAGCCAGTTCAAAATAACTGACTAAAACCTGACATTCCTGGGCAGCACTTGTCCAGCACAGCATGGGGAATGTTTGCACTCCAAAGCAGAACCGTCTTTCTTGCTCATTCCCCTTCTCTTCCTCGCTGCAGGATCCATCCTTTCCATGCTGTGACCCTGCACTGTGATGCCCAGCATTGCTCCCCTTTTCCAGGGGGAAAACAGTTTAGTGCAGGAACTTTGCGTCTTCCTAAAGTAAGTTGCAAGTTGAACGGCCAATGGAAGAACTCTGTTTTCTTGGATTTGATCCCTCTCATCTCCCACAGCAGAGACCCAAGGGATATCTGTTCTCCAAATGCCCATCATATTCCACCAGGCTGCTCTTCCCGTTGCAACCCACTGGTGTCCTTCTGTTAAAGAAATGTGTGTGTGTATATATATATATACATATTTTTTTTTATATAGAGATATATAGATATAGATATTCTTTATACTTCTGTGCTTCGTGTGAAGGACCTACCAGGGCTCCTTCCACTCACTGGTGTTACTCTCATCCCTTAGTGCATGACAGAAGAGGAGTGTGCCAGAGAGAGGCGGCTGACCATGAGCTATGCACCACTGTGGGAAACGCATGGGATAGAGCAGGGGAGTCCCTTCCCAGCCTCTACATTATCCTGTGAGCTTAGCGCAATCACACAGCCTTTTCAACTGTTTTTTGTTTTTCTTGTTGTGTTTTTTTTTGTTTTTTGTTTTTTTTTTAATGTGTGTGACCAAAGTAGTGGTGTGCCCAAATTCACACAGAAAATCTTTGACAGAGGCAGGAATTCAATATCTTATTCCCAAGCCCCTTTATCGATTTCTCCCCCAAGTGATTTCATCAGATAAAAAGATAGGTCTTTGGAGATGGTATTTTTCAGGTCTACTTTCTTCAGCAAGCAGAGACCTCTTCCCACCAAGACTTTTTATTTTCAGTTGAAAATTGAATGACTGAAAATACTTGGATGATATTCTAGGCAGTTATTATTATAAATAATCATAATTATCTAAATTAGCTACAGAGAGAAAGAAACATCAGTGCTAAGAGGTCCTTTCTAAGAGGCAGAGAATTTATACACACTTAGCTAAATGCAGTCACAGGCTAATAGGGTTACAAGTGTAAAATATATAGGCAGCATTAATTCAATGATCAAAAGCTTTGCTATTTTACAGTATGGTGGTTGTTTGGCACCATATTAATGTTTCTCTTGCTTGCACTACCTAGTCAACACAGCTGAGGCTCTAGAAATACACTATGTAAATATTTGCTTCTTGTGCTATCAGATTGGCAATGGGCACCGCACGTTATCGTTCTCGTCACCCAGCTAATCAACTCATTCACTCACACAGCTCATGAGCACCATAAAGAGTTCTATTCTAGGCAGCTGAACAGAAGACTTCCACCATCAATACTGCTTCAATTTTTCACACATAGCGTATAATAATGCATATTATTGTATGAATGGCACAGTTATTCTTGTTTAGACAAATTCAGCACATTCAGAAACAACAGGACTCAAACACACAAATGTGTCTATTTAAAAGCTATTAATATGGTGATGAATGTTGCTGAAAGCAAATGTTAGTATTAATAGAAAGGATTGTTTCTAAACACTATATAATACAATTTGCCCAACTGTAAGCAGTGGAAGAAAAACTTGCCAGACAAAATATAGGCAATTTATATAAAATTTGGAAGTTGCTGCACTCCAATTCAACTTAAAATATTTAAATAACCTTCTTATACCTATCATTCTTTAAAGGACTGTATTATATGTAAATTAAAGTACAGAAGAACAAATTCCATTACCTTTTAAATAACCTAATTAAGAACCTCATTCCTCAAACACAGAGATCCACAGAATTACATCCTGAAGTTCATATGTTTCATGGGACCATAAAGATTCAGGTCAACTGAAACATTTTGTTCAGTAATGTTTATTACACAAATAGTTAATGTGTGCATCTATCTATCTATCTATATATTTTTAAGTCTACTCCTCTATGGGAAGAAACCCATCCATGGATACACCAGTGTATACATTAGAATAAGAACCACTCTCTGCAGAAGAGTAGGTTATAAAAAAGTGAATATCATGCAAGATAAACTGCTTATCAGCTGAAGTAATTTTTAATCTCTTCTACTAGGAATTACTTGCTGAACAAAGGCACACATTTGTTTTTCTCCTAAGCCTGAACTATAGCATTCCTGGGATTCTAGAAACCTAAAAATGAGCTTTCGCTGGGAAAAAAAATGACAGGTTATTGTTGTTATTATGCAGGTCTCCTTTCACTCCATCTGTAGGTTTGAACCCACAGAAGGAAAGCTGTAAATACGTATTCTGAGACGACCAGCAGAACATGATCTGACCATGATAACCCCAGGAAAACACACTCAGCTTTTGATGAGGCTGTGACTTCATGTCTCCCCTGAGGACCATGCAGCAGCAACTAGGAGGGTGTCAGCCAGCTCACTTGGAGCACAACTGTTCCTCCTCAGCTGCACGATCCTGCCTCCAGTCACCCAGAAAAGGGAAAATGGGCAGAACGGGCTTGGGGCCAGATTTCAGCAGCCCCGTTCAGCCACTGAACAAACTTCTTCTACACCATCAGGTTGATTCAAGTGGGAAAAGAAACCTTTTAATTACATACACCCTAATTCCCATTCCAATTATTTATAAAACCTATAAACCATTTCTTATTCTTTGCAATTGCATAAACAAAATTAATAATAATAATAATAGCAACCCAACAATTCAAGAGAATCCAATGATATTTCTGATGGATTTTCCAGGATACAACTCACATCAAGCTACACACGTACGTGTTTTAACACAATTCAGTAAACAGAAACAGGACTTCTCACTTGCTCCTCCCTGGTAAAAATTAAACTTTAGCAAACATGAGCAGCATGGTGTTTTCTATGACAGATTAATGAATTACCTGTCTCCTGGAGAAGAAATAAACATGCAAAACTAATTAAATGTACTGCTGTTTAGAACAATTGGAAAAAGTAAAACAGCTACCAGAGAAGAAAAAGAAATTAACCTTACTTTTGAGATCTCATCAGAAGAGCTTGGAAGTGATGCATTAAAAGTAAGTATATTTTGACAGCTTTTATCTACTTAGAACATAACATCTGCAACAACATAGCAGAACAACCTATCTAGTATCGAGCCTCTTTTTCTGAAAATCGAAATTTGTCTGTCAAAATCTGATGTTATTTTAGAAGAAAGGTTTTGCTTAACTCTATCTAATCAACACACCAAAAACATAAGCTCCACCACCTACCTTCCATTTGAGGAGCACATCCCAAATAAGTCAGTTTATCCCAAATATAAACCCATCACCTTCTCCTATCACATTTGCAAGTGCTCAAGTGCTTTGCTAAATAAAGACTAGATCTATGCACATACTTATACAGACATCTAAGTGCCAGGTAGAATCCTGGTCTTTGTTTCTCCTTCTCCTTCATCATGGTAGCTAAACTCTTCTTATGTTTTCCACTTCCAAACACTCAATTCTCCCATGGCATTGCACATGCTGCATACTAAAGAAGGAAAAGCAAAAAAGACAAATGAGACTATCAATTCCCTATAATTCATTTAAGGGAGAAACAAACAAACAAGCAAGCAAACAAAAAAGCATCTTTCATCCTTAATTATGCACTTGGAGAATAGCTCACTCTGTAACACTTTCTCCCTTATGTCTCTTCTTCTACTGTTCTTTGTTAGACCTTCCTCCTATAGACAACATACATATTCAGTCCAACCCACAAAGCCGATTTTATATTGCATCTGAACTTTGAAAGCAAACATGATTCCCTTTACCCTTTTGCTATCCATATAGATGCTGTGTGTGTATCCTGCTGGAATCAGTACTCAGTCAACTCTGTTAAAGAGTATTCACTATTTACTAATAAGGCAATACTTGTGTTTTCATTCATGCGAATTTTCTGATAAAAATCACAGTATGCCCACAGTGCTTATGTCACGTGTAAAAGGACTGTAGGAGCTATGTAAGTCAATTATGTTTTATTTTTAGAATTTTTTTTAGAACTCCTTTGTATCAATGACACAACTCAAATATACTACCTTGTGTCAACAGAATCAGGGTCACAACCTCAACAATGGTTGAGGTTAGAAGGTACCTCTACAGATCATTTAGTCCAACCTCCCTGCTCAAGCAGGGAGGCATAGAGTACGTGGCACAGGGTGCATTTTGCTATTTCAATTAAACATCCAGCTGGCAATTGCAGAGTGATCACCTTTTCTTTAAGAACATCCATGAAAAATACAATACAAATTCTGCTTCCTTATGCATCTTGTATAAAGAATTGAAACAAACCACACTACAATTCTTTTATCTCTTCATCAAAAACCATATCTAACTAATAATTTCATCTACACAAACTCCAATGCATAGATCGATCCAGGAAACCTGAAATGTATGTAACAAAAGCTGTAGAGAGGCACACACACATATGTATATACATCACTCACTAAGACTGCACGGTATCTGTCCTCTATTCAGTAGTGACTGTAAAACAGGCTCTTTATACTTTAGAAAAAAAAAAGAAGAATATTTGAACCTCAAAGCCATCAGAACTCAAATCAAATTTTACTAATACCTCTTGGGTTCTTATTTTAATTTGCCAGACGTTAATTGGCAGTCACAGTGCAGCAGCGTGCTTAATCTATTTTTTTACAGATTTCAAGATACAGAATATCTTTGACTTACAAATTAGTTTGGGGGCTCAGGAGTCTTTCTACTTTATCCTGACAGCTCATATGAAATGGGATATTCAAACCAAATGGGATATTGAAACTGTTACAGAATTTGGAGGTCATTTTCCAAGGGATATCCCTATCTGGAACAACCCTTCTTCTACATCCCAGGCTTGCTGAGTGTTCTGTGTAAGCAATAAGGCTTACCTCATATTTTCTAGATACTTTTTTATAATACTGCATCAGTGGAAGAGCCATACATTATTTGTACTACTTTATGCTTCTCAGTAGAGTACAACAAATGTGATCTAGGGATAAGGCACACTGATTGGAAATTTTCCCTTGTTTTCAAAATAACAATGATAATCTTACAGCTTTCGGAAATTTACACCTTTTAAATTTATTCTATGAATACTTTTCCCAAGTAATTCTTCAATTCTGGATCATTTATATGTCACCTATTGCAAATGCTCAGTCTTTAGAGTAGAGTATAATGGCTTTTTTTTAGAACATACCATTTATTTTCTTCTATGATTGCACAGGAATTGTGCTTGCAATCAAGTTTCTGGTCTGAATACCTGGATTTACAGCTCTGAAGTTTGCTATTTTTCTATATTGACAGTCTTAGTGGTTTGGGAAAAAAAATGTTTGACATAACATTGGCAAAGTAAGATGACAAAATTGTTGTCGACAGAATGCAAAACAAGTTTCTTATTTGACTGAATATTCAGAAAGCATTTGTGAAACCAAATTGTACTGCCTGCATTGACGTATTACATTATGTTGCTGTTGTTTTTATTGTCAACCCACACAGGTTTTGACAAAATGGTATATTTTCATAAAAGTCATGAATAAGTATATAAGCAGCATACCATGAGTACAAGTATTTCTAAGTACCAGTTCACCACATTTTAATAATATATTAGGTTCTTGAATAATTTAGCTATTACCTAGCATGTTACTGCATTCAAGTTGCTGACAATCAAAATATTAATGTGGATGTGGATTTTCCACTTTCAGGGCAGCTGCAGACAATATCATGCCACTCCTTTGGGGCACTGATTTTCTGTTTGGACCAGTTATATATAAAGATGCTTTTTGGATGAGTTCATTCACAGTAGGTTTTTTGTTTTAAACAAAAGGACGGGAAACATAGCATCTTACCAGCTCACGGAAGAACAACGTTGTAGCTCTCCTCTGAACAATTTCCAGGGATGATGCCTGGCAATGGGCCTCCAACCTTTCTATTACTGTGGATTTTTTTTGTTCTGGACAGTCCTGGTTGAAACTGGTCACCATCACTGCCCTGCCCACTTTGCTTAGATACCGTGGGACTGAGCTGGTGAGGCCACAGCCCTCTGCCTGCTGGGCCATCACCTACGTACCCAGTTCCCCTTTCCTCAGGAAGAAACTGCCCCTTGCTGTTCTGACACCTTCACTACCAGCAAGGAGCAAAGGACACGTCTCCTTGCACCGCGGGGTCAATGCTGCTGTAAGCATATCTGGGGAGAAGAAATTCATTTAGGAGATGCATCTTCCCACAGCACTTGCCAATGTGTGCTTTCCCCTGCCAACTGAAAGGCAGGAATGAATGCACAAAGACAAAAAAATAAGAAAGGTCAAATCCAGAAAAACAACTCCTATTTCTCATTGGACCTACTCATCTGGGAAGAAAATGTTCTTGCTGACCTCTCTCTTAGCCGAATGACTCGTAGGGTAACAGTGACTTATTATGGAACTTTGAAAGGAAGGAAAAAGCCAGATACTCACACAGTGAAGGAATCGGGGGGAGCCGAGACTCTCCTCAGGTCAGCAGAGTGCACTTTATGGATACTAAGGCAGCAGGAAATGAGTAGCCAAGAGAGAGGCAGAACAAAGTGTGGACAGACAAGGAGGAAGGTAGGGGAGAGGCAGAAAGAGTGAGAGAAAGACAGACATACAACATTTAAACAGAAACAAAAGGAATGTGTCACATAAGTTGAATGAGGAAGCATGCAGAGCTTCAAGATCACACCAGGAAGCCAAAAGTAAACATGCAAATGGAGATATTCATTGCTGCATGACACACAGGGGGGCTAAAGACACAAGTGAGGCAGACTTGTGACAAATTGGGCACGCAAGGCACACAAGAAGCGCTTCGATTTGTGTCACACAAGTACTTAAAAATCAAGGCAACAGACTTTGGAAGCAGGTCCAGAAATGCCAACAGAAACCAAAACTAAGATTTGAATGGAGTTGTCTCTACAAATTGGCTAACTTCAACTCTTGAAAAAATGAGCTGCAGATTGTCTCCTTATTCCACATACACTTTGCCTATTGCTCAGACAAGACCACACTCTCAGCTTTATCATAGAAAACCAAGCTACAAGTATTCCCATGATTAACAATGAAGATTCAGAAATGAGAACTTAGCTGGCAAGTCTAATGGATGGACAAAAAGAACCTAATTCACTCTTGTAGCAAAACTGAGCCTGCTGATCTGACTGTAGCAGAAAACTTGATGTTGATGGTACATTTAGCAAACTCAATGGAAAAGACAAACAAAAAAGACATATAGGAAGAAAAGAAACTTAACATTTTTTCCACAACCCTACCATCTGCCTTCTTTCAATTCATAACCAAGTGTAAATAGTATGACTGATACTGCATATTTCTTGCACATGAAAAGTTGCTTTTGATTTGAAACACTTCACTGGGTCATTAGCTATTACCATTATAGAGTGATCCGTCGTAGGATGAAGAGGAGATAATTAATACTCTGAGAAAAATCACTTTTGTACATAATTCACCAGTGAAAAATGATGAAGTAACTGAACACAACCTTAATTGTCAGCAATTGCGCAGAACAGAGAAAATGTAGCACATGAGGTATTTCATTTGTGCCCAAATAACTTAAATGAAGCTGTTGTGATTGGTGCCGCTATCAAGAGGAAAATGAAGCTACTGGAGACCCAGTAGCCCTACAGAAACATTAGACTTATGTTCCTGTGTGATTCTATATTCAAACTTTTTTTTTTAAAGACTAATATTCTTTACAGTTGAATTCTGTTATATAATTTTTCCCACACCTTGAACAAGGCAAGTTATTCAGTAACATAAAGCAGAATGACTCTTAACATCTAAGACTTTCGATGATGGGGGTCTGTAAAGAACTACATGAGGTAGTTACTATGCAAGCAGAAGGGAAAAAATGAGGGGAAAGTCGGTCAAACAGAAGGTTTGATTGCTTTTTCTCATATACACATTGTCCTCTCTAAGAGTGCACACTCTCTGAGACTGTTCTGAAGGGAAACAGCTGCAGTCAGAAACATCAGCAATGTTCAGTCAGAAGAGAACAGTGTTTCTAAGGCTCTTGCTCTCTCCAGAGAAGCGTGGAATTTCTGTTCTTCTCACAGTAGCTTCATAAAATGTGGGCTCTTCAGCTTTAAGATGTTGCTATTCTCAGGAAACATATGGCAGATAAAAACACTAACACCTGTAAATCCTCTCTCCTTAAAAAAAAAAAAAAAAGTCTAAGACTTCTTAAAAATCTTTTTTTTCTACTTACGGCAACAGATTAGCTAAAATTTCACATAGAATTCCTGCTGCTCTCCAACATCAAAGCCAACAGTAACAGCAATTGTGAGTCACTGTGATGCGAGATAATTTTTTTAATCACTTTCCTTGAAAGGCACTGAAGAACAGCTGTCTAACAACTGTGGGGATAGCTCCAGAACCCATCACTAATCTCACATATAACATTCAGCTGGTGGCTGTCTTAAGAGAACAATCTATTATGTGCAATCAACTATAATGATTTCTCTGAAATTTCAATGGAATGAGGAGATACACTCAAGATCTCAGGTTAAGAAATGTAGATAAACACGCTTAATTGATTTTTTCTCTCTTGCAAAATTCTACAAAGCAGTGTCATACTGAATCAAATTCTCATATTATCAAATGCCTCCTAGAGTTTTACCTTTATCACACATGGAAGTTCACCTGCTGGTTCTCATACCCCTTCAACACCCGAGAAACATATGCATTCACCCATATTTTACCAGTCACATTAAATGAGACTGAGACCTGACGGATCATTTGAAGATTATTTGACAGAAGTCTGTAGACAAATATCTCACCCAAGTGAGAGAACTCAGGGGGTGATGTAAGCCTGATTTAGCACATTCAAATCCAGCTAAGCCACAAAGGACATTCTTTTGACAACTGGCATACACTAGGATCTGTATTTCTCTACTACAAATTCAGATATCTGACTCCAGGCCTACCCATGCTAATTATCAGATCCAAGTGCCTGGGATTCTTTCTTTCATTTGCATTAGAGTACTGCAGTCTAGAGATGCCCCAGGATTGTTCCCTGCCACGAGTGAGGAGTCATGGCTGGATGAAATTGGGCATCAGTGCTCACAGGTAACAATCTGTTATAGCTGTCTCTCTTGAACATATTTTTCAGAAAAATAAGAATTCTACTGAAGCTTAAAGCAGTAGTCTCAGTAAGAGGACAAAGTGTTAAACTGAATAGGAAAGTGCTGATAAAAATAGGCTTTGATTACAGGAATGGATTAACAAACACTGAACGACAAAACTCTGAAGAGTTTGAAGGTTTGAAGAGAAACAGTATTTTTCACTAGATGATAAAGTTGAAAGAACAGACAATGTTTAAAGACCCCTGGAGACAAAAGGTTGTGCCCAAGATCTTGTCTTGTTTCTTTTTTTCCACAACTGTATGAGTTAGTTCAATGAAAGGTATCTCCTCCCTACACAAACCTTGCCTTACTTGCATCCTGACATGGTAATGGTAACAGACGTAACAGTGAAAGTCTCTCTGCTCACCCTCCCCTCAGGGTGGGTTGTTTGAATGAAATGTGTATTCTCAATAGCTTTACACCTGTATATCTCTGGAGATCCATAAGGATGGCCTTTCTTCAATTGCTTTAGGAATGCTTGATGAAAAAATAGAAGAGGCATTTATCACTCACCTTAGGAGCAATGAAGGCATTCTGAGAAATGCAATAATGTGCTCTACAGAATAATCTAAATTATTTTACTGGATGACCATTTTCACGGGTCAAAATTCCAAAGTTTTTAATCACTAAAATACCTCTGCAGTGTTTGCAAAATAAGGAAAGCTTGTCTTGTGTGTTCTCTTCTTCAAGTGTTCCTGGTTTGCAGTTATTCTAGTTTTTCTGTATTCTTCTTTACATTACTTTAGTGCTACTTCCACCTCATGCCATATATTTTTTCTTTCTGGTCATCTTTCCTTGCCTTTTTCCCATTCTCTAGTTGGAAGACAGACATCCTTGGAGATTCCAGACAATCTTACACTAAACTTCAATACTGCCATCTTTTGCCATTCCCTGCAGAAGACTAATGAAAGTGTTGTTACTTTTAGCTATGTTGTACTGAATTTTCTTATTGCATTTTAGTACTTGGGCAGGACTTCCTACAGAGTGTCCTTTCCAGTCACCCAGACCCTTGTCTATTAACAGTACAAGCTAGCAACACACAACAGAGACTGTAAGATGTCCTGAACAACTCTTGATTGTGGCAATTTGTTACAGGGTCTCCTATGGAGCTAGCAATCAGATTAATAAAGGTCAGAAAGCAAATCATAAGAACTTCTTTCATGAGAAATGGCATTTATATGCAGTTCTTCCACAAGCTTTACTAAGAGGCACACTGCTGAGCCTGCACAGATCTCTCTGAACAAATTGAAAGATTCACCATATTTCCAAAAGCAAGGCAGAGGGGTACCCAGAAAATAAAAAAATAAAAAAAAAAATCAGGTAAATATTTACAACTCAGTAGAAAGGACATTCAGAGGGAGGTGTGAATTTTTATTTTTAAATGCACTGCAAGTCCAGTCCATGCAAAATCCATGACTGAATATGCTGCCCCAAAAGCACCTCCTGGCATTAAGACATGCACAAATCCAACTCACTCATTCAGCAAAGGCATGGAGGTTCTCCTCTTGCTCTTCTGTACCATATTGGCCTGGTTTCTTAAGCAGATTCGAATGAGTGAGGGAGCTAATCGACATGGCTCTCCATCCACTTGCATGGGGATAGACTTGTATGTTAAAAGTGTCACCTCACGGCACTGATGTAACCTCTCGCCATGACCACCCACCTGGAGAGCAGCCTGTAAAATAAGAACAGGAAAGAAAATACAAATAAATTTCAAAACAGATACTTGAGGTACTTAACAAATCAAAAATGCATAGTTTTGCTGACATTGTCCATTATAAAGCATTCCAGATGCAAACAAAGCAGTCCTGCTCCAAGTGGTTTATTCCATCACATAGATATTCACACATTTATCAGACTGCACTCTGAAAGCAACATCATTTGCCAAGTTGAAGAATACAACACTTGCCAGATGTGTGCTTACTAACTATGTAAAAATAGTAGTCCTCCCTAAGCTAAACTGGAAGTGTGCGTTTGCAGTATGAGTTCATGTGAATACCAAAGAATAGTGCAGTTGAAGCTCTGTAGATTGTTTGCATAAAGCATATTAATGAGACAATTTTTATTCAAAATTGAAAAGTAGGACTTAAAGTTTCACATAGAAAACTGTCTGGTAACAAGCAGATGAAACAAAACAAACACCTAACTATATGCTTCATTACTTCAGAATGTATCAAGCATACTATACACACACATAGAGAGATACAAACCCACACAAATGTATAACTGTGTTCATTCCTAAAGGTTTTAGCATTTGTTTGCTGTGTGGGAGTTGGAGGAGGGAGGACGGTATTTCTTTTTATACTAACTGCAATGCTACTAATTATTTGCTTTTTAAAAGAATCCTTTTTGGGTACATTTGGAAGACAGAAAGATGATTTCCCCTTCCCGATAAAAAAAAAAAAATCCCTTAATATGAATACGACGCACCTAAAACCTTTGCTATGAGCGCTAACACAACAACTCAATATCAAGACAAGGCAGGTTGAAAAAAGCAAGTAGAAAAACTTGTTAAAATCAATTAAAAACCATGTTAAAATAGTCATTTTAAGAAATTAAATAACAAGGCATGGGCAAGAGTGAAAGAAAATGATGCTATTCTGTACAATGCCTACATCTAGGCATTGGACCGATCTACTGGAGAGCAGCTCTGCTGAGAAGGACCTGGGCGTCATGGTGGACGACAGGTTGACCATGAGGCAG
>JAWLRI010000401.1:566619-598630 GCA_034781795.1 Crypturellus tataupa
CCCAAAAAAAACAAAAAAAAAAAAAAAAAAAAAAAAAAAAAAAAAAGGCAGAAAAGCAGTGTAGTACTTAGTGTACTTGACTTTCATCTAGCTCATCACTATTTCCTTACATCTCTTCCTGATTTTTCTTTTTTTAACTCACTTTCTCTTCCCTGCAAGCTTCTGTCCTTTTTCTAATATCACATATGGTAGACTCTCAGTTGTGAACCAGAGAGAAATAGCAGGTCAAAGGAGCCTACTGTCCCAGCTAAAATCAATGGCAGCTTTTGAGATAGATCTAGCCACGATAATATTAGTGACAAAAATAAGAAAGATTGGTTTTAAAAGATTTGATCTAGCTCAAAACTACTTAAACATATTTTAGTTATTCTGTAAACAATATCTCAAGGTTTCTGTTTTTCTTGATGTATTTTTGATCCTCAAGGAAAAAAAAAATCAACTTTGGGAAATATTAAACATGATCATTGAGATCTTATACATTTCTTGGTATGGAATTTTTATAAATGTTTTCCAAGACAGAACATCAGCACTATCAGTTAAGTACAGCCTTTTATACTGTCAAGAATGACCCAAATTTATGCACAACTTCAGTATGTAGATCTTGCCTTTAAAGATTATTAAGTTGTAATTCTCTACACTGCAAATATGCTGCAGGTCACTTTTACAGCTTATGACCAATATGGTTACAGTATTTTTCACTTCCTTCAGATTGTGGAGGCCCTTTATGTTCCAAGACAGTTGACAATATACTCATCTGGGTAGCATGTAATTATTTGCTAAATACTGCTTCTCTAAAATTTAAAAGCCGATTTTCCACACTATTTTGATATAAACATTTTTATGTGTAAAAAAAGAGCTCAACTCTTAAAAGAAAATATTACTAAGGCATATAATTTTGTATAATTTTCCATATTTGTTCCTAATAGCCCATTCTACAATCAAAAAATTCAACTTTTATGTCATAAATTGAAATATACAAAAGCTAATAAGAAACAGCAATGATTATTTGTTCGGGCTCTTCTCACAGTAAAATCACGCACACATGCTGATTTTTACTGTAAATAATCTTTTCTTTGAACTTCCATTTTAAAAAACTTCTAGGCATGTGCAAATTGGCAGCTGTTTGCAAACAAAATTTTAATCATTACAAGGCCATTCTCTACTTTTAACTATAATTTGCCCTCCTTATTTAAAACTATTATGGCCTTAGACTGAAAACATGCAGTCATGATTCCTCTTTAGAAGTGAGAACAACTTTGCGCTGCGTATCACTGCGCGCAGAACATAGCGATTCTGGTGTCCCCTGCAGTGTACTCACCAGGGAGGCCATGGTGAACCCAATGACTTCGATGTAGCCATCGTCATGGCGCTGAGGCTCAAAGTCTCTGTGATCGCCAGGGTTTCCCCAGGGCATGGTGCCAGCACAGTACCTACAGAGAGGTTTGGAAAACACGGCTTGAGAAAGCACACTCACAGTTTGCCCTGCTAGATCCTGACTATTATCCTGACTATTGGCCTGTTCTGCTATCCTCCAGGAGAAACACCCAAATATCTATCCCAGGTTCGGTTCAGGAACTGTTGAAGTTAATGCTGGCAAGGACTGGACAAAACAGAAAACCAGGCCACCAGCTACCACATTGGCTCAGTATACACCAAGTTTCTCCACCATGAGCTTAGGCAGGTTCCCCTCGAGAGAGGAGAAACAACAGGCAGCAGACACCACAGCAGCAGCACTTTGCTCTCCCCGCTTGCTGGGCTTTCTGTGGAGCAGCTCTTCAGCTACATTTGCAGCCGGGGTGCTTTCTGGAAAGCTGCTTACCCCACTGCTCAGCACACACAGGGTGGCAGCAAGGACTCCATGCCCTCTCTCCCTGCAGGCTCAAATGCTCCAAGAGCAGAAGAAATGCAAAACATGAGACAGCTTGAGGAGGCAGGGAAGAAAGAGAAAGAGGCACCAGATACAACTGCCGCCTCTTTATTTTTTCTGTCCTTAAAGAATAGATGTAAAAGTGATCTGAGAGTGACAGAGAGGGAGAACTTCAGAGAGGGGACACCAAGTAGAAGCTTGTGGTGAGGGCAAAGCAGGACTCAAAAGATCAAGTGCATGTGGAAAAAAAATGATAGGCTGTCTAGAATGCAGGGGAGAGACAAGTTTTAAAGATATAGTTATATTTCTATTTGCAACACCTCCTAACATGCTAAGCAGCAGCATTTCTTAAAGCAGGTTTTGTGTCCTTTCACTTGAAAAATATTGATCTTTTTCTCCCTCCCACACTCTGCTTCTAATTAAACAAAAGCGTAGGCAGGAGTGTCTGGTTTACTTTCTCGTTTGCAGATTAGGTGAACAACTTGGGAAAGTGTATTGTTAATTAATCATTTCTACCTTCCTTCTATCATTGTACATTAGATTTCCTATAGGACATTCTTGCTGCACCATACACTCCTGTCCCATCCTGTATTGCTAATTAACACCCAGTTCTTCAGAAGGCAGCAGAGTAGCAGCAAGCTTTCTGCACGTCCGCCCAATCTAGGCTAACTTGCAAGTACCCATCATTTTGTTTTGCTTTCCTTTACCTTCTCCTCACTCTCTTTTATAACTCCAAGCATCTGTCTTGCGCTTACCTGGGTATGTTTAAAAACACTATACACTGGAACTTCAGCTCCTGGATCTTTGGAGTCAGGTCTGTGCCATCACACTACAAAGCCAAAGTGACAGAGCACAGAGAAATTGCTGAATGGGGCCACAGACAAGAGAAGTGTTGCTGCTTTGTAACAGCTTTCCCAAGCCTTTCTTTGGAATCTCTTTCAAATGTCATGCTCAAAACTGAGAAGTAACAGAGCCATTAAACTCTCACCTTTTTCTCTCCGCCCCCACCCTCACTCTTCCCGCAATACTGACACAATTTCCTGTACTCACCACAACTTTAACATGTTTGGATAAATCTCTTGAGCTTCTTTGCAGAAAGTCTGAAAAGGCTGCCTGCAAGACACAAGAAGCACAGGAACTGTCATTATTGCCTTCTCTCTTCTCTTTTCTCATTTCTCATCCCACCACAGAGCTTATCACCAAATGCCATCCTGTTTTCAAATCTATTCCTTTTTACTCTCAGGAGCACCGTAGGCTAGAGTTCTTTTATCACCACTCAGTGATCAATAAAAGATTCAGATTCCCCAGAGGAGAGAGAAAGCAGGATCTCTTCACCTGCACTGCAGCTTCTCAGGTGTGGCATTAGAACATGACCCCTTTTTGAGGGTAACCAAAGAAAGTCACTGAGCACCCAAGGATGTACACACAAATCCCTGCTCCATTATAACTTCCAAGTTTAAGGCACATAGACACTGTAGAAGTTATCTAAGCTCCAAAAGCTATATCATAATCACGCATTATCAAATCAGTATTTCCCTCTTTCTTTTTTTTTTTTTTCCAAATAACTTCAGTTTAGAATAAAATAGTGTTGAACACTTCTCCCTTGAATACAAGCCACGTCAAACAGCTAATCTCTGTTTTCCACTCACCATGGCCCTATAGTCATGACTACTCCTCAAGGCCTAAAAGATAAAGGCAATTACTTGAGGAATTTCTCTAGGAAACTGAATGCCAAGGTGTTGTCTACATATGGAAACAGTCATCGCACTTTGTTGAGAACTTTAACATCCAGAAGCAGGAAGAGCAAGACATGATCAATATTATATCCGAAGGCGTAGCTCAAATGCCAAGCACCATGAAACAATAATGTTTGAGGATCTTTCCAATGGATGTGTATGGCACTGCCAGAGACAGCACGTAAGTACATTAAATTGCAAAAAAGAAGTCATAAATTCTGCTGTGAGAAAGTGAGGGGGAAGTGGCATGATAAAATATTTAAGTGACTAAACATCATTTTGCAAGGCAAATCATAACTCACCCCAGCATAAAACATTTTATTTCTAAATCGGCTGTTGAATTTCTCTGGATTTGCTTCTGTAAAAGAGAAAGGAAAAATATGAAAAACCTAATAAACATAGTAGATTCCACTGTACCTTTCCATTCCTTACTAATACAATAGCAGCTCCTTAAGGCAGGATAAGAATTCAATATATTTGGCTTCAGCTCAGATGGTACATGCTGTTTATTTTGTGCTTTTAGCACGCACTGCTCAGTAAAAATATTAACATGAATATATTTTTGCTGTGCAAGAGTCCAGCATCTCAGCCATTGTCTCTTATCAAATTTTAAATACTGTTCTGAATTCTTTCTGATTCATGCAGAGTGAAAATAGATGGAAATACAGGCATAGAGATAACAAGTACAATCACCATTTAACTTAGTAGCTCTCAGATTATTCATTTTATGATCCCTCAGCATGTTTTCCAAGATTTCTAGCAACACAGACAAGCCTTCTTTACGAATTATTACAAATTCATGAAATGCTCACCCACACTTTGAAGCATTTAAAAGGAAACTAAATCCAAACCTATAAGGAGGCTATCTAAAAGGTATTAGGATATATTTGGGAAAATATTGTGAAATATTTTCACAGCAAACAGTAAATAGTTACCCTAAAGGCAATTTAGAAAGCTGTTTAATTTTGAAAAAACTCCAAGTGACTTAGACTTTTAATAGTCCAGTAGTAATGTACATCTAATGGTTAATATTCTCACTGTTAAAACAAATGTTTCCTTTCCCCCCCCCATCTTGAATTTTTCTGGCTTCAACTACCAGCTGCTGAATCTTATTGTATGTCTGTCTGCTAGCTTAAAGAGTCCTCAGCTATCAGAAACCTTCTCTCTGTGTAAATACTCATAGGCAGCAATTAAATCACCTATAAACTAAATGGAGCTCTGTTAATATTCTAGCATAAGGCATGTATCACAGAAAAGAAGTCATTCTCATGCCTCTCTGGAGGCTTTCTTACTCGCAGGCATCCAGAGATTCCTGAGGCAGTCCAGCTGATACCATATGCAGTGGTAGCACCAGCCACCTCTTCTTGCTCAGTTATTCTCTACTAAAAATGCTCATGTATCAGATTAGTCCCTTCTGGCCAAAGCATCACACTGAAGACACTTCCAAACCTCTTTGTCTGAAATGACCACTTACAACAATTTCACTAGTTTGCTTTGGAGACACACAGTCACACAACACACCCCTCCATTTTCTACAAGTTACTTCACACTTCTTGTCTGATTGTACCCAGCTACTGTATGATCCATCTGTTGTGTCATATGTGAGCCTGGAATGCAATCAGGGCCACCTCTTTTTAAAAATATTGATTTAACTGCACATGTTGTCATCTTTTATCTGCTTATTGAACCGAGTTTTTTTTTTTTTTTTTTTTTTTTTTTTTTTTTTTTTTTTTTTGTACAATCTTAAAACCCAAAGCTAAGTGGCAGGCTACCAAAGACCCAGAGCCCATGCTGTATGCCCCGTCCGACCTTGTCTGAGAGGGCAAGTCAGGCAGCAGTGATCACATCTATGAGATGAATGTGCTGGAGAGGGAAGGGGGGCAAGCTGCCACTGATGACTCCAGCTGGAGCCATCCAGGGCACTGGCTCATACACAGACCTCAGCAAAAACTGACCTGAACCAAAGGAGGTTGGTTTCTGAGGACAGCGATTCAGCGGCTCATGAAGCTGCTGCATTGCTCCCAACTACAGCCTGGCAGATAAGCATGTGTAGGGAGGAAAGACCCTTAACACCACGTGGAGTAGAGCCTAGAGGTGATCAGAGTACAATTCTGGCAAATGCTGCCTCTGTCTTCATCCTTCTCAAGCCAGCAAGGGAATAGAAAAGGGAATGTGTTAGCGATGGCGGGGAGTGGGCAGAAAGGAGGGGAAGGTATTTGTAAACAGATATACCTTTAGAGCTAAGGGAACAAAGGCATGTCAAATGGGGCCAACATAAATTGTGTCTCCCCTGATTTACTAGAGTAACAGGATGATAAGGGAAGGAACTGCAATTCTGTGCAGAATATCTACCCAGCATTCTGTCTGAAGAAGCAGAGCTAAATATATTAGTTTTGGGACTGACTCTCAAGTCATTATATGATTAGTTGCAAGAAAGTTGTAGAGGTTGCCTTGGAAAAGGCCACATACACATACAAGTTCAGCTGTGATACAGCAGTCACTATATATTCTAAATACAACAAATATCCTTATCTTGAAATATCCTTATCTTGAAATGCCCTGATAGGCTCAGAGAGGTTCAAGTCAATCTAATTTCTTTTGCTTTTCTGACACTGTATGTGATTACAATAGCTCCACAAAGATAACTGCATGTTACTGCAATTTGTATGAAAGTAATGTAAGTTTTAGTAAAGTTTACTGACTTCAGCAGGGTTCCTCTGGATTTTTATCTGTTCAGCTGAGATGAGAATCTGTCCTACCCTGATTAATTCCACATAAAACACAATAAAACTCACACAGCAGCAACACCGCCAAAGTTATAAGTTTTTCTCTCCTAAAAAACATAGGGAGCATTTTATATATTTTACAGTTCAAGAGGGTGAGGAAATACCAGCACTAACGACTTTTAAAGCTGACGCTTGTACTATGAAAAGCTCTCCTGGTCATACATACCCACTCACAGACACTTGGCTCTGCCAAGTATTTTTTCACTCATGTAAATTTTTAAAACATTGGCATCTCTGGAATAATATTCATTCTTTATAGGGCTCCACAACTTCATTATTAAGTAATGCCTCCATTAAGTGAGAAAGTAGCTGTGCTTTTCATCTATACCATCTATTCACAGCCACATTAGGAATGCATGGTGATATGCATTCATAAAGAAATGCATACAGCTGTCATCATTTCACTTCTGTGCCCTTCTGTGGCCCTTCATTATTATTCCTAAAGCTTGAAGCAGTCTTAAACATTATAAAATATGCATTAACTTATTCCATCTTGTATCCTGCTCCTTATTTAGCACGTCAGAAGGGTTCTTTTTTTTTCTTTTGAAATGGCATTGTGATAATATGAAAGTGAAGATAAAGGAGCCTTTCAGAAAAAAAAAATCATGCAGATGGAGCTGAACCCAACACTGAGTGTGGACAATTGAACAAGCTCCATTTACACAGGCACACTTGCCTAAACCATCCAAACAGTGCAATTCACATCAGTTCAAAGTTCACCTGTTAAGTCACATTTGGATCTGTGCGTTCATGGCTATTGTGCCACCCCAATGGGACAAACAAGATGCAACAACAGCTAAAACACCTGATAGTTTTATGGACTCTATTAAAAGACTTCATTTACATAGATTCCCCCCGGACCTAAACAAAGTTCAGTGATATGCTATTCTCATCCATAGGTATCAACTATTCAATTTGAGAATGCAATTATCCTCCTGCTGCACCCCTACTTACAGAGTCTCACAGATTTTCTTCTCTCCCAGCCTTCACACTCTTTGGAAAACTTAACTCTGACTTGCATTTGGTTTTCTTTATGCTTTTATTCTGACAATCCTGTCTCAGAATCAGCTTTCTCTGTATCTATACTTAATACATGGTTTAGAAGCTCTAAAATTCAAAAACTCCCATTTCTCATTTTCTTCAAGGGATTTATTTTTTTTTTTTTTTTTTTTTTTTTTTTTTAAGATCACCAAGACATTCTATATTTATACAATGCCCTTAAGCAATATTATTGATAAAATTGGACATATTTGCTCAAGTATGACTTTAAAACTTCCATGGAAGCCCAGCACACAATCACTTCATAACTTGCAAACTGAATCTTGGAATTGTATGTTTGTAAAATGCCTTCTGAATTATAAGAAAAACAGGCTGCTAAATCCAAGTCCATTTGCAGTTCATAAAATAATTGCCTATTCCCAAGGCTAAGGAAACAAGACCTCCTCTCACCTCTGGATTCATGGAATTCCAGTGTAACATGTGCATCAAATCCAAGACTGAAGTAATTATTGAAGACATTGAGCGGAAGCTGTAATTGGATAAGAGAAAGACATGTGGCACATGAGAGATTTTATGACACACCAAGAGTTAACTACTTTAAACCTGGCATCTTATGATATGAGAAAAATGTAAGCACAACGCCATTAGGAAAGGTAGCAATAGCTCATGAAAAATGATCTAATTCAAATATATATACAGTGTTTTATGATCATAAAACTATCTCTAAGCACAATAGCACAGGATTCTTTATTTTCTCTTTGAGTTTTCCCATAAACTGCTCTACCTAATATGAAAGATTTTCCTAATTGCTTGTACTACAAGCTCAGCATGCATATGAAAGCCAAGCTGTGTTCTTCCTACTTCACAAATAACCAGCAGCAAAAGAAGTCCTAGAAAAACCACCCGAAGCAACCCTGAGGATGCATGAGGCAGGAAAGCACACATCTGGCCTGTTTATCACTGCACTAGCCCAGCAGGGCTGTACAGAGAAAATGGTAGTGTCCAGTACATAAGATAAAAAAAATATTACCAAGAGGAGGCTCTTAGATTCTTACATTTACTAGAAATTGTTTTCACAGAATCATTTTTGATGAACACACTTTCAAAATCATCTGTCCAAATGACAGATTACTGTAAATATGACCCCTTCCATAATAAAGATTTTTCCATTCTTCAGCTCCCAACCTCAGAGATCAGAGCCATATAGAGACCCACAGAGAAAGAAAATCCCAAAATACACCACCCTTTACTGTAAAGCAAGAAACAGTTTGCATCCCCTAGTAGACTCCTGAGGATTATACGTCTATATCCTCATTGATGTGTCTATAGTTTAGGAATGGATGCTGATCATAAGGTTGGTTCTCCTGATACCTCACTTAACTAGAGAAAAAGAATGACCTTTTAAATGACATGCCAAAGAATTTTCAGGAGGCATTAGGTTGCAAATACCTTCAGAACCATTGACACATGGAAAGAGAAGGAGAAAGAGACACAACTAGAAAATAAAGAAGTTTTAGAGCTTCCAACTGATGTATCCTATGCTATATTGCAAAGATAAACTCTTAAGCATCGTCTCGTCTTTTTACCCTAAGTAAAAGAAGACTAACCTTACGTGACCCATCCTCCAGCTCATCTTGTGGCAAATCAGGGTTGCGCTCAACCTGGAGATTCCAGCGGTCCAGCTGGACAATGGTCCCATCTTCCACGTGGCACAGAATCTTGGACACTGGCTCATCTGTGTAACCCTGGCAGCAGAATAGGTGTCACCAAGCCATCAGCCATAAGCACCCAAAGCAAAGCAAGTCATTCACCTGTTATCGGTCAGACCTCCCTCCTTCCACACCGAACTAAAACATCAGATCAAATGCTCCCAAAACACCTCAAAAATATTCCTAAGTTTTTAAATATCAAGCATTTTGATAAACTACTATAAAGATATACATCTTGCACAGGCACAGTAAGACCAGGCAGAGAGAAAGCCAGAGTATATATTCCTTTGAATGAATAATTCCAGAGGTATACTCAAGACACTGCCTGAAGTAGAAGCACACATATCCTGCTTCTTATTTACCCTAAAATACCAGATACATCTATCCACATTTCCATTACAACAATTACATTGTCATGAACTCAAGACACCAAACTGTAAACTGCTATTTTAACCAATTTTTTCTGTGTCCACCCTATGACACAATTAATAATTAGAGCAGCAAGTCAAGAGGCCACACATAATGGTACCCGAATCAGTGCTTACCCCACCCCAGTTGAGGGTGCGGGCAAGATCATTCCCAGTGCCAAGCGGAAGGACAGCCACAGGAGGCTGGGGGCTAAGTTGCAGCTCATCTAGAACGGAGAGGATCCAGCCCACCTATAAAACAAGAAATGCAAAGAATTAATAACAGGAACATTAAAAAGTGAAAGATGAAAACAAAAAAACTCATGTTTTAATTGTATCCTAGACATGCAGAGGTCAAATAAAACAAAAGGAAGGTGGAAAAAATAGGATATTTGAAATTTTACTCTACATATTTGCTCCTTATTTGAGATTTCACCTTTCAGAAAAGAGGCACAGCAATCACCATGAAACTTCTCAGCAAGTATAAGCTCTGGGATGCAAACACTGGCTATCATTAACAGCACAGAGAGATACTGAGAAAATGTCAACAACATCTGTATACCCTTTAAGGAAAAAACAAAAATACATAAACTTAAGCCCATTATTTATCAGGCTACTTAAATATAGTTCTGAAAAATTCTGCATGCAAAAGTGGATGAAAATACTATTGATGCTTGGAGACAAAAAGGTTTAAATGGAGCTTATGTTAAAAGAAACCAAAACCTTTGAGAACTTTCATGAAAAAGAACATGAGAACAACATGGTATCTCCAGATGCAACCTGCAGTAAAGGAAAACAGAGTCCAGATGAAGTCAAGAATGGACGAATGGACTTGCCACCAGGTCTCCTGTTCCCCTGGATGAATTACTGCAAAATGTTTGGCCTTCATTAAGTGGCAGTTTCCAAAGGGAAAGTGAAGTATTGTTGAAAATGTTCTAAAACTTGCAATAACTTAAATTCTTCTTGTAAAGAAAATCACTATTTCCTAAGTTATTTCTTACTTTTACCACACACACACAATATAAAAAAAAAAAAAAAAAGAGACAGAGCCCATGCTACTTTTTTATATAATTCACTCTCTATTGAAAATGTGAGCTTCTAAATAAGTTCTAAATAAGACATAAAACTGAAATCTAATGGCAGCTCATGACAAGCATTAGTATGGTTTCAAGGAAACTCCTACCTTATACCAGGATGAAAATGAAGGTTCATGAAACATACCCAGAATAATCTATTAGGAACCATTTAGAATTTGAAGGACTGGACAGGGGTGGCCTGGCAGATATAACAGTTACCTGTCTACTTGGTAATCTGGGGTACTTATTTCACCATGTCTCTTCCTGGAGAAACTTTATTTTGTATAAATAGCATTTATGAGACAGTCAGAACTGGCTGTCCAATTAGTAAGGCATTCATCTGGAATGTGATCCCATGTTACAGCTTACTGTCTAACATCAATCATCTGCATCCTTTACCACTCTGGTGAACTTGGATTCTGCTAAAAGTACCTAAGCCTACTCACAAGCACCATGAGGACTAAGTACAGTCCTTAAAGGGATTTTCACATGCAAGTAATCCTTTGCCTTTCAGATATGCCTTTAGGTATCAAGCACCTCAGCCCATGAAAGGCATTGGCAAACCCACCATTGACTTCACTGATGCTAGGACTTCCTACAAAGCCCTTTTTCATTCACCCTTTGACAGTGTTATTGAATTAATATGTGCATCTGTGCCACAATCTCCCATTGGTGCATATAACATTACAACACTAGCCACTTTGGTAAATGCTTTTAACTGATAAAGAGAAACTGCAAATTACTCATGTATATTTACAACACAGCTATTTAGCTTGAGGCTATTCCTAGACCTTGTACATAATGTTTATAATCAGGCATGACAAAGATTTTCATTTTCCTGCAAACAGAAAACTACCAGCTGTTTCGAAACAGAGCTTTCCGCTTACACTCTGGAAAATAACAGCTAGATGATGAAAAAGTTACAATAAATTCTGATTCACCTCAATAATGCAAGGTAACATCTGGTCTCACTGAATATTCACTAAGTCCATTTGAGCCAGATTTTTCATTTCTAGATGTAATGGCTCTGGGAATAACTAAATATTAATTTGCTTCAAACTGAGCAGCAGCAGCAAAGCTAATCACTAGCGCTGGTCATATTAATGAGAACGTGCTGCCACCTATCGCTTGTTAAGCAAAAGATGGCAAGTGTCGATGCAGTTGCAGTCATCTCTTTTTTCAAATTCTAGATTATTTCCTATTTAAATATTTTACCTCTCACATAGTGCTTTTGTAGCAACTATATCTTCCGCCTTTGCTGCAGCTATATCTTCTGCCAAAAAAGTCTTGAGACCTTGCAGTTCCGTCAAGTGATGTTCCCAATTCAAAAACAATCATATCTTACAACAACAGGTAACAGCAAGACAGTAGTCAAATCACATTTTTCTTTCACCTTTGCGGAGGAAGCACTGATATTAATAATTGCCACATCTCAGGTTTTAAAGGAACCCACAGGTAAAAAAAGATAATCCCTTAATAATTCTGAGATGGATACAGGCTCAGCTCCTTAGGAATAGTCTCCTGGTGCCTATCAAAATATCTATATATACCTAACCTGGGCTAGCCATATGGCCCCTTCATACAATACCTGGGTCCTCTACAATCAGTAATGCATTTGCCTTGTCATATTTCTGTTTACAATTATTATTTGAAGCATTGTTTTTGCAGGGGGAGAAGGGAAGCTGAGCTTCACAGATACTAAAGGTTCAATTTTCAATTGTATTTAGGCACTCAAAAGCACAGAGTGAGATTTAGAATATATTTCTAAGCACTAGAAAGAGAAACGAAAGTGTAATTCCTTCATTACAGCTTGTGACATGAGATAGCAACTATGGCTGGCCATCACACTTCTGGTTTGGAAGTGCATGCAGGCCCTGAACCTCCCAACCTACCTACATCAGAAGGTGCCTGAATCCATGTTTAAATATCTGACCCTATTTACCTTATCCAAGATTTAAGAGGAATTCAGGAGGAAAGAAAAATACTGAACCTGTGTCTTCCTGATCTCAGGCTGGCATGACCTCAGGGCTTTGTAAAGAAAGTTGAGAAGCTTCCACACAGAGGAGACCATAGTGTCTGTGGTCAAACAGGGAGGTAACAGGAGAGATGGAGTAGTAACTAAGATGTAATGACACCCAACCACCAGCTTTACCACTAGATGTTCAGCAAATAGAGAGAGGAAGCCAGCAAAGTTGGCCTTTTTTTTAAGCTGTACAGAGATTTAATGCATGAAATATATTGCCTGCAAGGAGCCAGTAACTGAAACAAGGGCTGACACAATGACCCTGCCCCATCGCAGGATCTGCATCACACTGGAGAGAAAAAAAAAAAAAAAAAAAAGAAGTGGATTTAGCAAGTGTAATGTACATTATCCAGCACTGTGTGCATTAAGAGACAGGAAACCCACAACTTGTTTCAGACAGCTACTGGAGGAATTTCATCCTCCTGGTGATGCCCACCAGGTGGGCAGTCAGATACAGGCCACCTACCGTTCCATCCCCACCACAGGCCAGGATCCGCAGGTTTGGCACTTTCCTGTAGAGCTCCAGCCTGGCAGGGGAAAAGGGAAAATAAATAATTACCATGATGTGGGACACTTTTTTGCTGAACAACTGTGTACCCACCACATTTTCAGTGCAAAATATTTAGGATTTTACGTAGGCACAGTAAGCATCAATGTCACCCAAAAGTCTCTACACTGAAGGTTACACAACACCACTGGTGTCCCATGGCAGGGAAGCCGGCAGTGCTGTGCTGCCTCCAGAGATGACAAATCCTGGGTTTGTTTTATTTTCCCTATTCTAAAACAAACATATGCAAATGCTGAGTTTTGTTTTGTTTCTAACAAAATTTGGTATCATTGGTCAGGATTGGCTGGGTCGTCATTCCCAAAGCCTGCAGAATATGACAGTTCTTTCAACTAACAATTGTACCTCATTAATAATCAAATATGGCAATAACTGCTAATAAAACTTTCTCTAGTTATCTGACCTAAGGTATCAACAGGAAACTCAGAAAAAAAAAATCAAAAACAAGAACACTAGTTACAACCTATTCTTTCCCATATGGCATGAAAGAAGGCCCTAAAAAATATATCCCAATAAAGGGGACACATTAAAATGTTGGAAGCCTGATGAATTAACGGCTCAGTCTTGATCCTCCTTTAATTCCCATACACAACTCTGAAAAAAAAAATGTACAGCTACTTTAAAGCATCTTTATATCACGAAGGGAGGAGTTTTAGCAGCTAAAATAGCTTGGGTGGTCTAAAAGCACAAAAAGCAAATACCTGGACCATCCTTATACAGGAGATGTGATTTTTACATGATTACTCTAAACTTTGTACTGCCTACCGTATGAAAGCAGCAATGAGCAAACACAAGCAAAGCAAATATTCCCATCTCAAATGCTGGAGGACAGTCATTTAACCCTTAGCAACGAGAATCAGCCCTTTAAAGACTGGTCCTCCCCGGAAAGTGTTCACACTTAATTACTGCCTAACATTTAACTAGGTAGAGTCAGTTAATAAGCAAGCAGGCAGTTACATGCTGCTGTCATATATGGAAATCTGTGGGCACATTAGTTCTTTGTAATGACTAACCACTAGGGAATGGTCAGACAGGCTCTGCATTTGTAGATTTTAAGCATAAGGAAGTTGACAAAATTGACGTTTTTTAGATTTTTTTATTCTTCAAAAAAATGCATATTTTATAGTAATCATTCTGAAAAAAAAAAAAAAAAAAAAAAAAGAGACACTACCATGTGTTGCTAATGTGTGTTTTTGTACCAAAGGATGGCTTCTGCTTCTACAGCTTTGTCCTTCTATAGTCCTGGAAAAAGTATTCTTAGAACATCCCCCACCTACCTATCAACAACATAAACAGCCATCTTGAGGGGATCATTTAACAGCCTTTTCTTCTCTTTTGTCATTTACTTTGGATCCTCCCCAAAGCCAAACACAGGAAACAAGAAATTGTGAACAGTAAAGTGTGCTCCATGGCAGACCTGAAAGATCATACCTGAATAACAGTGTGTGAACACTGCCATACCACTCATAGATCTATTAGACTGGTGTATGGAGACAATAGGTTCCAAAATGCAGACAACACAATAAAGGAAGAAGAAAAAAACATAGAGGTAACTCAGTATTCAGCAGAGAACCTGCTAATTTATGACAGTCAATCATAAAATCACAGAACACTTTGGGATTAAAGGAACCTTCAGGGGTCTGTAGTCCAGCTCCAACTCAAAAGGGTCAAATCTGACACCAAATCACGTTGTTCAGGGATTTACTTAGTGAAGGCTTCAGAATCTCCATGGATAAAGACAACTTCTCTGACCAAACTGTTGCAATGCTTAACTGTCTTTACGGCTAAACATCTTACTTTATATAGAGTCAGAACATTTCTGCTTTCAATTTATGTCCACTGTTCCTACATCTCCCACCATGCACTGCTGTAAAGATCATAGCTCCATCTTCTTTGGCAACTTCCTCATGGTATTGGAAAGAATAGAAGGAACTGCTAAGTTCCTCCTCTCTTCTCCACTCACATACTTAAGACTCTTACTGAGAAAGGACACAGCAACTGAAATACGTGTAAATATATCTGAAACTTAGATCCTGGACCACCACTTGGCTCTCTGAAAACCTAGGCCTACCAGCATCAAAACAGTCTAGAAAACCTTTGCCTGCTTTGCCAATGAGAAAATTATGGTCCACAGCGCTGAAAGCTTGAGAACTTACGCATCTCTTGGCCCTTCCTGAGAGAGATCAAAGACCTGCCGTGGATTCAAATACCACATAAACATTTGGAGGACTTTGGTGCCCTGGGAAAAAGAGAAAATTAAAAGAAATTATGAATAAATACTCTTTGTATATTTACAAGTTCACAGTTCAAGGACTGCCCAGTTGCAGAACTTCTTTCTGACCCTGGTCAACCTGATCATTCCCTGCACAAGGAGTTTGCTAGGGAAAAAGACCAAAAGAATTTTGGTCTGTCTTTCACTTTTTTTGTCCTATGAGGTCTGTAGGCAACAGTACAGTGTGCAGGGCCCTCTAACTTCTTGTGCATTTTCAGGGAGCAGCATGCACACTCGGAGGTGCTCTGCTCTGTATCCCACTCATCATTTTTGTTTTATTAACTTTTGACCTTCCCTATTTGTTCTTTGTTGCTATGATTACTTGCTTCACTCCCATTTCTTTTTCATTAGCTTCCCCTTTCTAAGGAGGATTCTTCTGTGTGACAGCTTCCCCTAAGTGGTGAACTGAGAAAAGCGAAGTGCCTAGGAAAAGGAAAAGGAAAAATGGAAAAAAAAAAAAGGATGTGTTTTTTTTTTTTTTTTCCTTAGAAAGGCATCCAACTATGTACAGCTCACAGGAGTCCTGAGCGCAGTTGGAGGGTTCCAGGAGTTTGGCAACACTCAGAGTTTCTCCTCTCTTCCATCTCTCTCTCTCTCTCTCTCTTTTCCATAGAAAAATGGGGTCTCCTAAAAAATCTCTGAGCTACAATTTTAGACTCTTTCAAAAACTGGAAGATGAGAAGATGACTACTCAAAGATTTAAGCACCAATTCAAGTAGAAAGACCATTCAAAACCCAACACAAGAGGCTGTAGAACAGTTGCATAAAACTCTCCATGCCTGTGACTGCCCCCAAACTATTTTTATCTCTAGAAATAGTTGTTAAAATAAAACTTTGTAACTTGAATGCAGATGATGTTTTTACCTGATTCCCTCCACTTTTTGGATTGACAAAAACCAGTAGTGGTTTCATAAGTGGAGATGAGATAGGTTTTATCACAAACGGTCGACCTTTGTTATCCTGAGGAATAGAAGCAAGGAAAAACTTCAATAAAAATACACAAAGAATAAGTCTCCCTGGCATAAGATAGTGAGCGTGTTGTGGAACTCTGACAAAACTACCTCAGGTATTGGAAACAGTAGCTCCAAGTTATAGTGGTGCTCAGCTGGGACTAATTTATCCAGCTGAGACAATTTAGCAAGAAAAAATTACTTCATGCAGATCCAAAATCATTTTTCTAAACCTCTCAATATCCTTTCTCCCAAAATAATTACTCACCCAGCTCTAATGTTGTGTCAGATAAATTGCAATTTTTATATGAACAATTTTCCAATAGAAAAAATTATACAAAATACTTTATGAATTTCATCTAACAGACAAGCAGTATCAGCACTTAGTTACAAATGATCATCTCTTGATCTGGCCCTCCCTCCTTTGGATGAATGTTATGCATTACATCAATGAGATGAGTATCTACTTATCAATGAGATGAATATCTACTTGCAAGAAATAATACAAAGTAATCAAATAACTTTAGAAGCCAATAAGCAGTACATTTTCATGAGTTTGAAATTAAGTTTCAGTGGCTTCTTTAATATCACATGAATACACAGAAGAGCGGACAGAAGCAGGTATTTTGAAAGATATAGAGCACTTAACCTTTCAGCACAAACCATAACTCTCAAACTTGGGAGTATTACCCCAAATACAGAAGTGATTCGGAGGCAGACATGATCAGAGCAAGAACAGATTTACTATCCCACTTCAAGTTGCACAGATATGGAGTTGATATAGGGCAGACTGACAGACACCTCAAAACAGCCCCACTCACATGATCTGTTTCCTATTATTATTTTTCCCCCTTCTCCTCCAAAGCTTTTCTTCTTTACCACCTCATCACCTCCAAAATAAAAAACCCACATGTTTACCTGTTTTCCATTGGCTCCAGCTTTCTTACTTTACTTTCGTCCTTGGTAATTATGATCTGATCACCCTGGTAATTTCTACCTAGGTTAGCAATCCTGTTAAACCAATAGAGCCTTTTGTAATCTGTTGCAGCCTGTTGTTTCTCAGGGTGCAGTCTTGTTAGATGGGCCACATTGCAGTGGGCCTTTTGCACACATACCTTAACAAGATTTTTAGAGTGAAAAAATGTTCTTCTCCCTCCTTCCCCCATGACACAGGACAGAGCGCCCAGCAGTGAGGGCACTCACCTAGGCTGTGGCAGAAAGACTCAAGCCTGGACTGTAGCTCTCCTATTACCCAAGGGAGAACATTATAAGAAAACCATCTCTCTCTCCATGAGATTGTTGGTTTTCTTCTACATAATTAATCAACTAGGGCCGGGACAGGAAACAAGGTCCTCTACCAGCTAGGTGGTAAACTCAACCACAGGACCAAACATCTGTTTTCTCTCTTACCCAACATCTCTCTTGTAATTTTTAGAATCCTTACAACAGAAGATTTCCTGAGGGAGGCAACCTCAAGCCAGACAGGACCTTTGCAGTCAGTGCACTCACCAGGGATTTCATAAACCCAGCATCACATCCCTACTCTGGCAAAAGGAAACCAAACATCTGATCCAAGTCTTTTACACTTCAAGTGAAGACCATATCTTGGGGCCACTAGTCATTATGAAGTCTGATATGTTGGTTTTTGAAAAAAATCAACCAAGCGCATAGGAACCTTATCAAATGAGTCATATCACAACTTACTTCTTTCCACACAAATTTCAATGAACTGGAATTTTCCAGTGGAAAATTATATATTAAAAAGTAAAAAACAAACCAAACTTTAAAAGCCAAATTTATACATTAAAAAGAAAAAAAAAAAGTGTCTTGATTTCCAAAGCTCTTTAATACCTACTTCATTGCCTTTTTTGCTGGCTTTCCTCTTAAAAGATGTTCTCTTCTTCCGCCGGGTTGAAGTCTTTAGCGAGTTCTACAGCAAAAGGAAAAAGAATACATGAAAAGCAAAACAAAATTTAGAAGACAGGCCCAGACAGAGCCTCTTTATGAAGCTCTACCATGCACGTCCGCTTGGAGGATGATAAGAGTATCTGGCACATGCTCGAAGTTTAAATCACATGCGCTGCATGCTTTACACTTCCACACCACCGTTTATGGAGAAAGCCACACACGGAGACCAGACTGGTGCTTTGGAACTGGAAACTTTCCCACGCTGTGAGGGGGGAAAAAGATCAGATGCTCCCATAGACTCACATAACACCACATGTTGTACCTGCCAACCCTCCCAATAGGGGTAGGAGACGCCCAATTCCCCTTCGGGGCTCCAGTCTCCTGCCCAATCAGGCTCGTCTCCTGGTATGGAGACTCCCTGCATAAAGACGTAATAAAAAACATTATAAATAACATTTTTTTTATTTTTTTTTTTTTTTTTTTTTTTTTTTTTTTTTTTTTTTAGGAAAGAAAACAACAAGTTTTAGCTCTGGCAACCATTATGACTCAACGTAACGTAGGCCACTATGGTGTATGACGCTGTCTGCAAAGTCACTTCCAGCCTATGAAGAAGCTAGCGTAATCATCTGATAAGACACTCTCACTGAATTGTTAACATTTAGGGATTCTGCGTTTTGGTTTTTGTTTTAAATAACAATATTGCTTACCTACTAAGAAAAAAAAAAAAAAAAAAAAAAAAAAGACTACTTGCATTTTTGCAGAACCTAGAAAATCAGAACTTGTATCAAGCTATTCTCCAGACTGCTGATAGCTTGCTTCACAGTACTTAACCCCCAACTATTCTGATATGATAAGAACAAGCCAAAGGGGGACTTTTTTTATGACTACAGTAACTAAATTAAAATATTTACAGGAAAAACTTACCCCTTCCCTGTGATTGAAATTTTGGAATATAGAAAAAACTGCACTGTAAATACTTTCTCAGCATTTCAACTCTTAGTCTAGCCACCACTAGCAAATTCAGTATAACAACAAATTAAAAAAAAATGTTTATTGAACCCTTCCGGCTTCAAGAAGGAAGCAAGATTTCATCCAAAAATGAATTTCTCTTCTAACCTTACCCAAAAGCATACTTCATTAAAAGAAAAAGAAGTAAATGACCAGAGATCGGCACTGTATAAGCAAAAATACTAATCAGTGACATGTCTGTCTTTAATACAGCATACTAACCAGCACTACCACCACATTAATGCAAACGTTTCCTAGAGTCTCTGTTTAATGCCTAACCACCATTTCTAGAATCTTAGACCTTTAGTATGACACACCAAATATAGAATTTAAATTTTTTTTCCCCTAAATTCTCAGAGATGTAGAAAGCTCATGACCTGGCAAGCATTTAACAGAAACGCCTAAAGACACTGTCCTCATTTTCACCCCAGATTAAGAAAAGCCAGCTGTAGAGCACAGATTCTCATCCTTTTTATCACCTCTCAACTTTCCTTGTGGACAGTGACATATTGACACCTTGCTGCTTACCGAAAATAACTTTTACTCTTCCGTACTTTGTTACATGCAAGAGTGATCTTGAAAGCATGATTAACCACAAGGATTGCACTAATCTGGGAAGTGGAGCCAAGTCCCTTCTTGTCAGGGAAAGAGCAAAGGCAGCTCAGTAAAATCCTGCCTACATTAAAAAAATAGTTTTAAAAGGTTTAAATGGCGTTGTCTTTAGAAACAGTTACAACTTAGCTCTTACCTATGGGTGAATATGGGAAGATGCATGCAGCTATATTAGAGAAACACTTCTAACTGAGGTCTCCATCATGAAGATCAACTTTTTCATTTCCACTCTCAAAAAGACAATAAAATCTGCTACTTTTTTGTTGCAACTATGACTCACAATTTTTAGCATGGCTACATCTATAGTGTTAAGAGAACCTGAAGCTTTGCTGCAGCAATTGCAAATGTACATTTATAGCAGAAAAAAGGCAAAATGATTAAACATAGGCACGTTTTCTTTGCCATCATGCAGAAGAATAACAACCAAGAGTACTCTTCAGTCTTCACATAGTAAACAGAGACAGATGTGTACTACCTTGTCCACATAACAAGACAAAGATTTTACAAACACAATGTTATTCAACAAAGTGCTTGACAGGAAAGCATACCTTTAAATTTGCACCAAATGCAAATCCTAACTTGCCTCTAAAAAGGAAACCTCTCCTTTGTGGATGTCAACTTGGTCATCTTCAAAGAGAGATTTTTGGGATTATGGCATGGTCACTACAGTTATTCTACACAAGCTTAGCTAGATGAAGAGTTGAGGTCTTTGTATGATACTGGGCAGTGTAAGGTCCATGGACTACCTATCGTATGCAGAACCAGTGGATCCCTTCTACTCTTGTACATTTCAGGCTTCATTTTCAAAACCATTTTACCATGCTGCTCTCCACATGATGAAAATAATGAACAACTTATGAGAATGTCAATCTTGACCATCTTTTGTCTAAAAAACACAGTAAGACAAGCTAGCTGCTGTCAGCAATCAAGTAAGGAAAGGAAGATGGATAGGAGTACACTCTCTAGCCTTTTTTGCAGTTCCTCAAAGAAGGAGAAGGCACCATATTAGCTCACTCTGAACAGAAACCTAGAATTTTAAGTTACTGCCTTTGCCTTCCCAAACAACGGAAGACAAGTTGAATCAGTAAGTACATTAGCCAGATTCTTTGCAATCTATTTTGCTCCCACAAAACAAGCATAATAAATCCATTCCTTATGGCAACAGCCACAAGCCTCCTGAGGCCACCAGGCCTCACATGTAAAGGATGACCACTGGACAACAGGGTTGACCTGTTTTCATAGCCTGGGACAGGGAATTGAATTGAACCCCAGGAAATTGGAGCTGGCATCACGGTACTGCCAACTCTGTACAGAAATACCAGAAATCAATAAAGAAGGTACAGAGGTGGCTCGTGGTCTCAAAAACATGAAATAGGTACTGGAAATTTCCCATTCGTGTAAATGAATCATTACATACAGGGCTACCACCTATCCCAAAGCAATTTGAACTACTTTGAATGATCTTTTTTCTTGTAAACAGTTACTTGCAAGAAGCAAAAACTCCCCATTTAGAATGCGGGTCGTCAGCAGAGATTTGTCCTTGAGCAATTACAGCAATATGTTTCTGTATCACAACATTGCTGGTAATCAGAGGGGAAGCTGGCTCTTTATTCAAGTTCAAAAGTGGAAAGGTGGTGACCCACATTGTATGTAATAAGCATGTAAAAATGTTTTTGTCTTTCCAAAAAGGAGAGAAATAAAATTAAAAAGATAAGGAGAAATAAAAATTCAAAATGAAGGCAGGATCTTGCTATGGAAAGCCATCTATTCACTAAAAGGGACAACAAACAAACAGAATTAACTTCATATGGACAGGGAATTCAGTTCAGAAGTTGTCTATGATCATGTGGGCAATTAATTAGAGCTGAGTAAATAATGTATTACAAAAAAGGCTTCTAGACTAATTTGTTTTTATTGTGGAACATACCAAAAAAAGACCACTGTTTAAACATATTCACTATAAGAATTTGCAAAAAAATATTATTTTTTCTATTCTGTGAATTGAACAAGGTGGATATAAGGTGGATATTTGAGACTGTTCATCAAACCTGCATATGGGGTGAAGAGATTTATAATACCCCAAAGTAGAGCTGATCAGAAACAGCAGGGTGGAGATGAATTTCTTTAAAACAAAACAAATGGAAATGCAGTGTTCTGCCAAAAATCTGAAAACTCCAAGACGATTCAGTATTTTGTATAGCAAATGACTTGCTACACACAAAATACTTTGTCCAAAACATGCTCAAACCAAAGACTTGAGACTTCACCTCTGAAGTCTCAGCCTGTCAGAAGGCAGCGATGCAGTGTTTTCAGTCACCCTTCCTCCATGTCAATGCTGCAGGCAGGAAGCCCAGGGGCCCTGCAGGTGCCCCATTTCCAGGGCTGGACTGCAATGTTTAGTTGATTCCAACCTGGAACACAAACTTATGGATCCACCTCCAGATTAGTGACCCTTAAAGTCACAATTTTTGTGGTTACAGGCCAAATCAGAGCTTCTGGACACTCTGCCATGAAGTCAGGTGCCTGAACAACCCCAAGAGTAGTAGGCCATATAGTCTCTTTAAAGACACAGGGAAAGAGCAAGACTCATTTTTTTTTTTGTAGCAAACACTAAACAGGTGCTCAAAATTAGCTAAGGAGAGTAAGTCCCTGCTGATGACTCAAGCAGACTCTTAAATGAGAGGAAAAATATTTCTCTGGAAGAGGCTGCAATAAAACAAACAGAAGAGGAGGAGTATGGAAAAATACATGACAGCTACAGAGATGATTTCTCTTTGAATGATCAGTAGCCTAGCTTGGGCATTTTTCTAGTTCTATGAAGGAAGTCTCTGAGTCGCTTAGTATCTTGTCTGCAGCCTGGGCTTCTCAGCTTTGCCAGCCAGGATACAAAGCCAGAAAGCCCTTGTTTATTTTCCAAGGATGGAAATGCTAACATAAGAACTGCATATCACTAATTGATAAATCTAGATTTTCTGTTAATTACAAGAAAAATTACAAGAAAAAAATCTGAAAATTGCAAAAATATGTGAGTGGGAAGTTTCAATATTCAAAACAAATTCTTTCATAAAAACATTGTTTTGGCATTTCTTAAATATATCTTTTAGCAGCATCTTTGGCTTCCTGATATGTTCAGAGTTTCTTTCTTTCTTTTATTGCAGTCTGGGCTGAAAACTGACTTTCAAAGAATGAGAATCCCCTTTTGTGTTTTGACCAGCTCTCTTTCGGATACCTCTCTCCCTTTCGTGTTGATCAGTGTGTTACCCTAAAACACATCACATCCATTATATAACCTGAAAGTCTAACATTCATTACCTGCATCTAAGTGTGTATACGTAAGATAACTGCTAGAATTTGACAAGCACTGATGTGAAAAAGACATGATTGTACATTGTACATTCAGACAGATACCAGTCTAGTCACAGCCACTTCTTACTACAAGTCAAGTGAATGTTTGTGGACAGTTTTTCTTTGTATTTGCTCAGCTCTATTTAATGAAACATGCTTGACTGCCTACAACACGGGAGGGATTTCTTGCAGTATGCCATAGCTGAAATGACAATAAGAAGAACAAACCTGATCCGGACTGCTCAGAAAAAAGAGTCTTATTTATTACTAATTGTCCCAAACAGGGAAAGGAAGGAAATCTACTGAAGTGCAGGATGGAAGGGCAGGAAGATACAGGTTCATAGTCACCATGAATGTATGCTGTGTTTCAGGGATATAGACAGGTTTGAACAAGCATGCCATAGTGGACAGTACTGACAGTCGAAGACAGGCTGGCCCTGCAGAGCCATACAGCTTCAGAAACAGACATCAGCATGCAGTTACCTGAGGTTTCTTCACCTTAATGATCCAAGTGGGAGGCACAATGACAGCAGCGTGAGCCCCCAGGGAACATGGCTCCTCAATATGATGTAGCAAGAAACAGGTGACTTTGTTGTGAAACTGGAAGAGAAGAAAAGAGCCAAGTCAATAAGAAGAAAGACGAAATATGGAGAGCTGGGAGAGGAAAATAAAATTGCAAAAACTGAAGCAATGTTCCAAGCTTCACTGTCTTTCCAGGTCCAGACGAGGAGAGTTTTAGGAATGTAGACATTAAGACCACCTTCCCTACTCATGTTTTCTACCAAAAAGCTGTCTCTAGCTAAACACACATTGGACCACAATCCAAGATGACAGTGTCATGTATATTAATAGCTCATTGATCCCCCTCAGCAAGAGGCAGCAGCAAGACGTCAATGGGAGATAGACAACAGCAGTTCTGTGCAGCAAAACACTTCTCCTCTGGTCAGAAAAACTGTGGACTATCTTGAATGAAAGGAACAGAATGGGAAAAAATGAGGCTGAATCTTGAGAAAGGAAATGCTGAGAGTCAGGACAAGTGAAATTGCTTGCAGTGAGACAAATCAGAGAAGTTGCTACCCTGAGCATGGTCTACTTACCGCTTGCTTGCACCAGGAACAACTAATGGCCACAATCTCTTTACTGTGGAAGGAAAATTTCTGCTGAAAGCCCTGGAATGAGCAAGAGAAAAAGGGTTAAATTCTGCCCAAATGCAAAACACTTGACACCTGTAACACTTGCCAGGTGACTATGCTAGACTAAACCAATTCAAGGTGCTCACGTACATTACTTCAGCCTCGAAGTTCTTAGACACTGAGCCTAACATCTTCTCACACACACACACATTTTAAAAATATATCTTTTTCTTAAATTTTATGGCTAAGAAAGAAAGAGAAAACAAAACAGAGAGGGAAATGACTGTTCTAATTTCCACAGATCTAAGACACAGATTTTCAGTTAAACAAAACTTTCTATCATTATCATTTTTTTCCTAAATGTAGACAAGAATTTGAATTTTACTTTTTTTTCTTTTTTTAAATAACAGAGTGCAATCACCTACAATGCTATGTGGAAGTATTCCAATAGGAAATTAAGTCTAATGTTTTATTGAGCTGACTCCGATCAATATCTTTTTAGTCAGTTCCCAAAACAAGCTGCTCTGATTCAAACCAAACAGATATAAAATACAGTATTTCTTTTTAAGTTTTAAAGGATAAAAAGTATCACTGTGAGCAAGTATGAGATTTTAGTCTCTCACAGAGGAGTTTCTCTTTGTAGAAAGTAATTTCAGCAGACATATATCACTTGACTTTACATTATAAAGCTAGAAAAGACTATTGGATCACTTATAATTTTCTTGTACATAGCACAAGCAATCAATAGCAACAGGAGTTATAATCTAAACACTTGTGTTTGATTAAAGCTTATTTTATTGAGAAAATGAATTGATCTGAGTTGATGACTACAGATAGAAATTCTATCACTCAACTGGACAGCTTACATTAGTCATCTCTACTGCTAAAATTAGACTTCTTTAAAGGATCCAGACAACTCAAGATTTGAATCATAGACTTTCATTAAGCCTTTCTCTACTATGTTAAGGAGCCCAAACAGCACCCAGAGTTTTCTTCCTGACTGAAAGGTTCTCTATTAGGTCATGAAGTTGCGAGTCAGTTTCCTTTTTGACATTTTACTTAAATCTCTTACTTGTTGCTCAATTCTTAAGATGCAATATGAAGGGTTATCATTATCTGACTTAGTAACAACTACAAGAGCACTGCCTTGCTGCACCCACAATCAAGCTCAGTACATTAATTCCATGATGTGCCAGAGCAGTTGGACTGAGCAGTTTGTCTGGTTCTGGATGGACCATTTTTCATTTATTCAGTAAGCTGTTTGGCTTTTAGGGAGTCATTAGAGAAAGTGAAACAGCAATAAAAACATATTAATGATAAACAGCATTTTTTTTCCTCAAATTGTTTTGCAAATGCAAGTGAATTTCTCCTAAGGTTTGAGTATGTTAGTAATTATTTGAAACTCAGCTTTACTTTTAAAGGAACTGAATAAAATGACACGAGTGTCATTTTCAGGTAATCAAACTGGAGCCCTTGCATATTCCAACAGAAATCATCTCTTCTTCCCAAGATTTTCGCTCAGTGAGAAGAAAAAAAATAATCAGCTTTTGTATTTCATTCCTGGGTCATGCAAAAAGTTTATGCACAAATTCATAAATTTTGGGGTAGAATATTAATTCCACCATTGTGAGAATATCAGCCAAATAGTACCTGATTAGCCCTGATTCACAGGAACATGATTCCTGTGTGACACAGGAAATTCCATGTTCTGAGTTGCTCTTTTCAAAGTAAACAGTTGTTCATACCAGAGGAAATGTATTTGGAGGAAAAGAGCACCTGAATCCCTAGCTTGCATGGGTGATTATAATCTGCCCAAATAACTAGGATCAAAGTCCACATTAATATAGGCACACCTGCACAAAAACACAGCACATAAGGATATCTAGCTCCAGTGGGTCCTGGTTATTTCCCAGAACCTATTTATCATTAAGAATAAATCTATTCATCATTAAGCTCAGTGTCAGGGAGAGTAACAATTTAATATTGTACACACTTTCCTAAGATATTTATATCTCTTCTACAGCTCTCAAGAAGTCTTGCAGCACATATTACTGTATGAAAGCTAAGTATTTTTACAACTCTGATACTGTCAGCCACAGAAACACATGCATGGTGATCTCTGTTAGAACATCTGAGAAGTGGAATTGAGTTTCTGCTAGAAATTTGAACTTCACCACCAAGTGCAGTGAAAACAAAGCCCAGCACCAACCCCCAAACTGTTAAAAGTAACGCATAAGAAAAGAGTGTTATTAAAAAGATACTTTTCCTGTGGCTGCACACTATGGCTGTGGTAGATACACTTCTTTGGACACCACAAAATGATTCCTTTAATGATCCAAGGTAGTGAACAGCTACAAAACTAGATTTCTTCAGTGTGAAACAAATAAAAGGAGATACGAGAAAGGTCTTTAAACATCATGAATGGTGTAAAGAATGTGGTTTGAGATTAATTATTCACAGTCTTTTCTAATACAAGATCTAGGTAAAGCATTAAAAAAAAAAACTAGTAAGTGGCAGGTTTAAAACAAAGAAAAGCCCAGGAATTCCTTGCTACAGAATGTCAGAGAAGCTACAAGTTTACAGGAACTCAAGAATGAATTAGGCAATATCACAGGAGAGAAAGTGACTGGGAGAGGCAGTGAGGGGGTGAGAGTTATGCATCTGGGGATGAGTAACTAAACACCTGGTCCTACTTACACTTTTCCATAATTATTTATTGCAAGCCCTTGTTGAATATTTGGCTTGACAGGACTTTGTAGCCTAAATGAGACTACTTGCTACTCTGGTTATAGCTTATACAATCTGAAACTGTAGAATCATAGGTCCTATTAATACTGAAGAAGCTATATACCAGTATTTTCAGAGGATTTTACTTTGGATTAGTTTTATTCTGCTCCTGTGGACTGAATGCTCTTAGTGGTTGCAAGGCATTAGCAGAGCCCTTTTAATTAAGTTTAATCCCAAAGGAATTCACTTCATGTGCTCTAAGACACCTCCAGGTATGAACCGTGGTATGTGGTGATGATCAAGAAATTCCCCTCCAAAACACAATCCTCATTTGAAGTAACACACAAACATAGTATCTCTCTTCTCCAACTCTCTCAGAAGGGTTTAACAATCCTGCAGAAGGCAGACAACATATAAATGAACAATGCCAAGATGAAGATATTGGGGAGCATTAATTCTTTTCTCCAAGCTTATAACTTAACTCTTCATCTCCACTTGCTTCACTCATACTACTATTAATGACCACTAAAATATTTAGCTACCCAATTTCAGTCATAGGACAAGACTAATAACTTCAAAGACAAATGAGGTCTACAGATTCATTAGGTATTTCACAAATAATGTTTTCTTTTATTGCTTTAAATTTACTGACATTCCATTTCAATGGCAGGCACTTTTTTCTTGAATGAGCAAGGAAAAAGATAGTGTTCTGTCAGAGCCATAAGAAATGTAAAAGATGAAACAAGAGGGAAAAGCCCTTGGTTATAAGAGACTTCTTTGACATTAAAATACAATGAGATTCTTTTATCCTGAATGCATAAGTGGTAAGTGTCCAGTGTCATGGTTGTGATGCAAAGGAAATCTTACCTTTCCACACTGCTTACATTTCCCCTCCTGTCTCCGCCTGTGCACCCAGTGATGCCGTACAAAATTCTGCAAGGGAAGAAAAAGAAAATGTTACAGGAAGTGACAGTAGTTTGTACTCAGAGGTACTATCTGTGTGAAAACAGTTTACAAGCATAGGAGGAGCCTTTAGCCATGCATGATTGCCGATGCAATCATTTCTGGAGCAAAATGCAACAGCTGCGCTATGGGAAACCCCAGACACAACCAAAACTGCAGGATACGATGATGTCCTTCATCCACCTTGCGATGTAGTCAGAACCAATCTCAGTATGCTTCTACAGAAAGAGGAGAGTAAATACATAGGTCAGCAAAGGGCAAAGAAAAGAAGAGAGTAAGAAGCACATCTCTCTGCTGGGGCTATTTACATCCTGAACGGTGGCAGGAGATGGGCAAAAACCAGTGGGTGTGCAGGACTCCTGTCCCTGCTTCTGTGCAAGCAAGGGGGTTAGCAGGAGTCTCACCTAGCTGCCACTTTTCCAGCCAGCACAGCAGAGCCCATGTGGCAGGGACCTGAACTACCTGCTAGAAAGCGGGTGCAGAAATGGAGAGGTCTGCAAGTTTCCCCAGCTATTCTTCCTCCCTGGCCACCAAAATCAGTAGCCAATTCTAAACCTTCTCCCATATCTTGATTACTCTTGTCAAAAAGGATTGTCAGTCATATTAGACTGAGAACCAAAACAGCTTCAGCATTCCTCACTTCTTACCTACTTAGAAGCAAACAAACCCCCCTAATGTTTAAATAAGTTTCAAGAGTTACCTTCCCTGGTTGGGATGCTTTTCTTTGGAGACATCAGCTTTAACTACATATCTGTCTTTTACTGATGTAAATAAAGACAATAAATATCCAGCACCTTAAAAGGGGCTGAATTCACATGGTAACTGGAAGCAAGTGGTAAGTTTATTTAACATTTGGGGTTTTTTTTTAGACTATTAGGCTAAAGATGTTTCTAGAAAAAAAGCAAAAAGAGGCTAACAGGAGGATACAGAGGCAGAAAAAAATAAGCAAAAAAAAAAAACAATTTCAATCAGGAAGAAAAAAAGAAATCATACTAAAAATATAAGAACACAGAATGGCTGAATGAATAGGAAAAGAGACTACAAAGATGAAATAATTCCTGTTAGTGTAAGTAATATAGTGCTTTAGCTAGAAATTCATGTTAAGCTCATTCTGGGGAAGAAAACATGTCCCACAGGAAGCAAGATCTCTGTCTACAGCTCTTCTGAAACTAAAAGCACTGCTACATCTCCACATCAGGTGAGTCAGCACACAAGTCAAAGGAAAAAAAAAAAGATGTCACTTGTGTGTTACTTACTTCTCTTGGAGATCTAGAGCCCCCTTCTCGAAAAGTCGGTTTGCAGCGGAAATTAATCTGCCATTAAAATAAAGCAGTTAGAGCTGAAAAGGAGCCAAGAATGAATTTATTCTGATTGTTAATCTAGGGTTTCAAAAATATTGTTAAAAACATCAGCTTCAGTAGTAATTTACCTGGCTGTTATAAAAAATCTCTCACATGCCACAATACTGCCTCCTAATAGATCTCTACACAGCTCTTATCTTCACTAATGCTACATCTACAGAATGCTTCCCTGATGCTAGAGCTGCCTACTCAGTTCACCTGCTTAACCTCTCTTCCCCTGGCCTAGAAGAAAACTAGTTCATCTGCTTTTATGAAGAAGGACATTTGCAACCAAAACAGACTTAAGCTGAAGTTTCAGAAGTCAATGGGAGTTCGAAACCAAACTGCACAAGACCCTTTTGCACATCTCAGCTTTAGGTCTTCATAGACGAAATCTATGCATAAAGCACAGTTCTTGATATCTTCATTGACATTACCCTATGTTTCTGCCTTTTGCTTAGACGGTTTATTACAGGTCAGGTGCAGTTAGGATGAATCATTGTTGGGAAGTCAATGTCTGATAGTCTGGAGGCACTTGAAAGTGAGGAGGACTCCATGAAAGAAATGGGAAGGAGGATGGATTCCCCCAAAGTGATGCAAGAAATAAAAGGCTTAACATTTCCAATTGTAACAATAAGAACTTCATTTTTGAGGAAACAGGAGGAAGTGGTACGGTCTAGTAAACAGTGAGAAATGGTCATAGTAGTATTTTATGTGCATAGCTTATAATAAATTTAGTTGTCATGAGCTGAATTATACTGAGTTTAGCTGTGAAATTTTAAGAGGCCAATTTTGTGCATGACAGGAAACTACATTTAGTAGCTTCAATCTTTAATCTAGGAGTAGAGGGAAATGACTTTTTAATCCTAAAAAATGTGAAAGCCTTAGGGCTTCTTTTCTGGTGCATGGGGTTTGAAAGAAAACTGCTTAAAAAAAGAGACTTTTTAAGTGAACTTTTTAGCAAGTATATTATAAAAACACCAATGAAAAACTAATCTACTGTACAGTGTTTTGCAGGCTAGCAGCTTAGTGAGGGAATTACAAGAGTGTCACCCAAGTCAGGTTCCAGAAGGTGGCAATGTCTTACCTTCTCTAACTGCTCCATGCACGCATTGTGGACCACAATCTTGCAGGCAGCACATTTCCTCCGCAGAGCGGATTTCTGCAAGAGGAAAGGGAGATGTGTGCGTGGAGGTGCACGGGAGGACAAGAGTTAGCCCACAAACGGGAGACATTCCCCTCTCTGTATAAAATATATTAATCCTCTCCTGAAACTCACAACTGGTTTAGATATTGAAAAGGAAAAAAAAAAATTACGTTCTTCAAGTAAAGATTTGGAGGTTGTGAAAGACAGGGGGACACAGTAGTCCAGTTTGTGAACAAGTAGTACAAGGTTCATTTTAGGCAGCAGATAAGGTTGTTATGGTGCAGATCACAGAGCATTCCTGAAAGGAGCTGCCTGCCGAGATGATGCGCAGGGCTAGTGAAAAGAGAAGGAAAACATACATGCAATCAAAGTGCTGACACCAAATTTTGGAAAAAAAAAAAATCATTCAATAACACAATACTGAATTTGATGGACCTGACTACTGCTTTGATGGAAGAACCTGTGTCATTTGAGTGAATGAAAACCTCCTGACCGAACATTGTTAACGGTGTATGAAATGTTACAGCAGGGACAAAATTCTCCATCTAATTAGACTGGTTATCTTTCTTAATATCTATAGGGCTTTTAAAATAATTTCAGTTGAATCCCTTGGACAGAATCTTATCCAGGAGAGAGGGAATGGATTTAGGATTTTTCTTTTCTTGCATCTACTCAATCTAATAAGCTAGAATGAAGTAATATTAATAGAAGTTTACCTTCTAGACCTGAGTTTGAAGGACAGAAAGATTATAAACACAAGTTGAAGCTGAGACTGATTTGCTTAAGATTTTTATATTTGCTTTACTCATGGTCATTAAATCTCTAACAGATATTTTCTTTAAAACTTTCAATAACCTATAAATAACACTTAAGAAGAAATAAGGAACATAACTGTAGCTTACAATATAGTATAACTACTACAGCTTTATTCTGAATCTCATCATTAACTAAAAAAGCTCATGGGAGGGCAGGAGGAGCTTGAATGTTTCACCTGAAGCATCAGTGTTATAAAAGATTTTACATTTTGAGGAATTTTGAGAATTATTGACTTTTAACTTTTTTTTTTTTTTTATTTTCCACGTTTACCTGGAGGAGTGAGATGACAAAACAATCAATCTCCAAGATGAGAAAGTTCAAAAGCAAATAAAGGTAAAACCTTACAAGCAGCTCCTTTTTAGTGGCAGGATTTTTGAGGCATTCTCTTGATTTTCGAATGCTGCTGCCACTGCAACCATTTGTAGTGAAGGCTAGTAAAAATTCAGACTTTGCATCTTTCCCATCATTTTTCATTACTTTGCTTTATTATAAAAAGTCAGATCCAGTTTCCAAAGAATAAAAAGGCACATTCTGTGTGGCCTAATGTCTTCTACAAAGTCCATGCAACAATTACAGATTTTATTTTTTCTTTTTTTTTTTTTTTTTTTTGTGGGGGGGGGGG
>JAWLRI010000401.1:603947-672081 GCA_034781795.1 Crypturellus tataupa
GCGTGTGCAGGGGGGTTGGACTAGATGACCTCTCGAGGTCCCTTCCAACCTTAGGCATTCTGTGATTCTATGATTCTTATGTGTTTTGCTTTCATTCAAACAACATGTTAGGCACCATGCTAGGTATAAGAGGGATGCTGCCCTTGGATAAAACAAAAATGACTTTTGTCTAATATTTTGTAGCTTAAAAAAAAGGAGTTGGGAAATCTGCCCTTCCAAGCCTGGCTTTCCAGCCCTTCCAAGGGCTTACTCAATACCCTGTGAAATGAAAGAGCCCCCACTCAGTGCAGCAGAGGCAGCTGTGCTTTCCTGGCAGATGCCGCCTGCCTCACAGGGGACACATGAACTCACTCGGCTTTCCCGGACAGGGGCCTCCCATTTGATTATTCCAGATCCTTTACCATTGTAATAGCAAACAAAATTAATTTCAGTTGGAGGAATGCTCCTTGCATATGAAACAACAAAAATACATGGTGCCCCTGAGGTGAAAGAGAAATGGGAATTCAAGGACTGGGAGTTTGGGAACAATGTAGTTACATGTGCATGATCATGACGTGCTGTGCACATTTCACTAATTCAGTTTATTGAGATTTTTCTTTTAAGAAAAACTCAGCATGGTTAAAAGATAGAGTCAGTTTACTGTTTTTCAAAAGCCCTCAAGAATCTCCATACCTCCCTGTTCAAGTTGCAGTCAGCATGGTTTCAGAGTCAATGCAAATGATCCCATGTAATTTAATTTGCTATATCAAGCAACCATAGATATTCAGCCAAAAGAATCCCCCAGTTGGCCTAGCTTGATAGTTCAAAGGAGCTATAACACTGCATGTAACAGGAGGAAGAGAATATTCCTGCACTGCTGACTCTACTGGAACTTTGAAAAAAAAAATAAATAAATAAATAAAAAGAATTCAAGGAAGATTTAAAAATAAACCATTTAGAAGATTTTTCCCTTTGTTAACATCCCATTCAAACAGATGAATTTCCTTCCCAAATCTACCTTTAGATGACAAATTTATGATTAGCATTTGCTTTTTATCGTTCCAAATTTAAACATGACTGTGAGCAAAAGTGAGTAGTTTTTACCTTTCTTTAGTGAGCTCAATATCAAGCAGAAATAAGTTTGATTGGGTTCCTTTTTGTCAGGGCCTCACTCTTACATTTGGCTTACGTTTCATCCTTACTCTTAAATTTTAGAGTTGCTAATTCCCATATTGCAAATAATGACCATTTCCCAGATTCTGTTGTGATTATATATTCTCAGTTCTAACTACACCTTAACTCACTTCAATTTGAAAATAGTGTGCATGAAAGTGCCCCTTTTTTAATTATGATATGGTTATAAAGTGATACAAAATAGAAAACATCCAGGAGATACACTACTGTATCATTACTTCAAAAAATTTGGTAACATATAATGTGCAACTTGCACACTATTTTCTTTTTGTTTTAACTTTTAGGGCTAGGTTCATCATATTCTCCAGATATCTTCTGGAATAGCTTTAACCACCTCGAGTGATGAGGTCAGACTCAGCATCTTGACTGTCTCCTAAACTGCCCTCTATAGGCATACGTATACAGGTGCAAACAAGAACACACCAGGCTTCCGTGCCTGGTTTTCCGTGCCTTCCCCACATCCCTGTATCAGCTACACACACCTGTATTCCCCTGCTGGGCTTTTGTGATTCTCATCACTACCACTGAAAGATTATCTGTTTGCAGAAGTAGAATAACAAAATATTTGCCTTCAGACCCGTTTGGATGCTGCCCTGTGCCATGTGCTCTAGGTGGCCCTGCGTGTGCAGGGGGGTTGGACTAGATGACCTCTAGAGGTCCCTTCCAACCTTAGGCATTCTATGATTCTGTGATTCTATGATTCTATGTAGGAACATCTAGATGATAGCAACCGAGATGGTGATTTACTATGTTGTTAGGAAACTATTATATTGTCTGACAAGAGCTTAAATTGTGGTAGCAATAGGAAAAATAGTCATTTTTAAGAAGGGCATCTCTAATATCACATTAATATCCCTTCAACCTCTATCGCTCTGAGAAAGATAGAGATAGCAACAATTTTGAAAAATGAGAGCCTCCATATTCTTTTTAGATCTCTCTAGAAAGAACAATATTTCTCAAATCTTGATGAAAAAGAAACAGTGATGCAGGATTACTGACCCTGAACACATTGCTTCAAATATTATCTGTGAACAAAATTTTAGCAATTTTTTAAGCGTGTGCATGGAGCTTACACTCACCACTTTTACATACACTCACTATTTAAAAGGACCTAAACACGTATCTAGATTAATGAAGAGAATACTACATTATACATAGGCCATATTAATGCAAATACATGCATTAAGATGGTTAAATATGTGCTAAATTTAGCGCATCATTAGACACTTATGCACAAACACTATCTCTGAAAATTAGTGGACTGCACAACCGTCCACTAAAAAGATGCAGAATATAATATAGTAGATTCATATCAAATTCATATTCATTTATTATACATACATTTCATAGGCCACCTCACTGTTCATTTGTCTAACCAATATAAACTTCATCAGTTTGTCTATGAAGATCTGATGAAAGACAGTGTCAAAACTTGCTTGTTTTTGCTGTCTTGCTTGAATAACATAAATAACATCTTTTGCTCTCCCCTCCTCCATCAAGCCAGTCAACCTTCTACAATGAAATATCAGGATGACCATAGATAATTTACCCCTTGTAAATCCATTCTGACTACTCCCAATCATATCTTCTTGTTCTTATTATGTTTGGAAATGGCTTCCAGAAGAATTTATTCCATCATCTTTTGAGGGATCAGGTGAAGCTGTAGTTACCTTCATCCTTTTTCTTGCCCTTTTTGAAGTTCTTTGCATCCTTTTTCTTGACCTTTTTTCCAGTTCTCAAGATTTTCCCTCAGTTGCTACAATCTTTCAAAGACTGTTAAGAGCAGCGTTGTAGTGAAGTCAGCCAGCTCTCATGGATGCATCCCAAATGGTCCACAGATTTGTGTCCAGTCTTTTAAATGCTTCCTAACCTGATCCTCCTCTACTGAAAGCAAGTCTTCTTGTTCCAGACTTCCCTAAAGGTCCTAGGGGGTTGAGATTCCTGAAGGCCAGTCTTACCAGTAAAGACCCAAAACAAAGACAGCAATGAGTACCTCAGTCTTTTCCATGTACTCTGTCACCGGGTCTCCTGCCCCATGAAACAGTGTGCCCACACCTTCCTTGGCCTTTTTCTGCTGATTTTACTTGTAGAGGCCCTTCCTGTTCTTCACATCCACACCAGATTCAACTTCAGATAGTCTCTGGCTTTACTAACCTTGTCCCTGCAGGAGGCATATACAGAGTATATGAGTATCCTGAGTAGCCTGACTGTGCTTCTACTCTTTGTATGTTTCCTTTTTATGTTTGAGTTCTGTCAAAAGCTCCTTGTCCATCCATGGAGGCCTCCTACTGCCACTGTTTGATTTCCTTCATGTCCCTGGATATTATCATGAGCTTGAAGGGGGTCATCCTTGAAAATCAACCAGCTCTCCTGGATGCTTCTTCTTTCCTTCTCCTATAGGACTCTCCCAAGCAGATCTCTGAACAATCCAAAGTCTGCTTTCTTGGAGTCCAGGACCATGATCCTGCTTTTTGCCCTTCTCCCGGTTGTAGGATCCTGAACTTCACCACCTCTTGGTCTCTGCAGCCAAGGTTGCCCCCAGTTTTCACATTGCAACAAGTCCTTCCTTGTATGTAAGGATAAGATGCAATGCACATCCCATTCTTGGGAACTCAGCTACCCATTAGGAAGTTCCTGGATTGATTGTTCCCTGCTGTGTTGTCTCCCCAGTAGATATCAGGTTGGTTCAAGGTCTCCCATGAGAACTGCAAGTGTAAGACTTCTTCCAGTTGTCTAAATAAGGTCACACCATCTTTTTGCTCAGGTGGACACCCACAACAGTGGCATCTACATTAGTCTGCACTCTAATCCTGATCCATAAACTCTCAACTGGCTCATCACCCATCCCTCAGCAGAGCTTCATACATTCCTGTTGCTACCTCACCCTCTGCAACATCTCAGTTTGTCCTTGCTAAAGAGCCTGTAGCCAACCATGGCAGCATTATAGTTGCACAAGCTGTCTCACCATGTCTCTGATCCCAGTGAGATTATACCCCTGCAATCTTCCATAATTTAGTAGAAAAGGAAAGTTTCTCCTGATTGTTAAAGTATACTGTACAAATGAGTAGTCTTTATCAAAAAATTAGTTTTACAAGGGCAGTTAAAATCAAAGCCTCCAAAACTAATATCTTATGCTAGTAAATGCCATTGCTCTTCAACTTCTGATCAACCACATATTTTTTATTCATGTTGAGAACTATAAAATTTTTTCTTTAAAAAAAAATATTTATGGTACAAGAAAAAAAAACACTCACTGAAATACCATAAATACTGACTAAGGAGGAGACAAGAATGAATGAATCTATATGCAAGGCTTAGATCCACAAAGCTATGTAAGGCTGATGAAGGTGCATACAATACTTCTGAGGATCTTTGCTACAATTGCTAACTTGATCATCTAGTATATAGGAGTGACGTCTGATAAGGGAAGGGAAATCTATAATAAAAATAATGTATAAATCTGTCATGGGATCAGGCACTTAAATGGTATAGGCAGAGAGCTAGGAAAACCTTACCAAAAAGGAACTATCACCTGTTCCTGAAAACCTGCTCCTGACAATAGGTGACAGTACAGGCAGAGTTCTGCAAGATATGCCTTATATCCTGTTGTAAAGAGACTGGATAGATTAAAACACCGATTAAATTTAACAAGGCAATAAGTTAACTTGAATTTTTGTAAATGTAGGAAATGTAACAAAATGGAATTTGTACATATGTAAGAGAAATTAAACCCCAGGGATGATGGATAATAATCAATAATACAAAAAAAAATACCGCTTCTTATGTAAAGAGTCTTAAGAAAGGTCAGAATCATCACCTTCATTTTACAGTTACAGATACTAATATAAGGAGAGACAAAAACAATTCATCTGAGTTTATTCAGTGGCAGAGCAAGGAACAGACCTCACATGCCCTGAAGCAGTCTTCTGTTCAAAAGACCATTTGATCAAGACAGTTATGCTGTTAAGAAGTAATGAAAATGGAGAATATAAGGCAAGGAATTCTTTCCAGTTATCAGTGTGGAGACAACAAGGAGGGAAACATTTTCTTCTGAGTGACAACTTATGTTCACATCATCTAGACTTTGGAAAGAGCTCTCATCATGGGTCCTTGGAGAACCATCCCTCGAAATACTAAAGAAAGAGCAGGATGATAGAGACAGGGATGCAACAAGCACTGAGTAATGCTTCCACGATTAAATACAAAGATTTCCTGTCTAGCTCTGATATAGCTTAATCTGAATATCCTTCCACTTTACCGAATGTGCCCTTGGAATTTAGCATCAAGATTTAAATTTTTTTTTTTTTTTTTTTTTTTTTTTTTGTTATGGGCATTCACCATCAGTTATAAAATTTTTCAGCTTCTTTATACCTCCAAATAAGGTCCCCTTTTATAAATTTACTGTGCCTCAGATTTGCAGAAATGCCTTTCTTCCCCACATCCACGTTACAGCGGTGGTCAGACAAGGATATTCTCAACCTCAAAATCCTTTCATTCACTATTGTGCCCCTCTTCCCACGAGTCACAGGGCTGCCTTATTTTTCTGACAAAGGCGTGAGGCAAACTGCTTATGCCAATCTGAGAGGTAGGAATGGGTGAGAGGCTGAATTGACCAAAAACCTAAACTTTGGGCCAGGAAATAAAAGCCAATGCAGAAGTCAGTATATATATAAGTATTCACCAACTAACATCAAATCCTGTATGTTACTACATATTGGGATTGCATGAGAAAGCACCTGGCAAAACAAGTAGCAGACAATGCCTTTTTTTGAAAGGACAAGTTGATGTTGCTGGATTATTTTTATCACTATTATTAAGTATGGTTTTTGAAAGGTGTTTAATTTATACTGTACCTAACCTTCACATATGTAAGCAACCCTTTAGATTTTTACAAAACGGCCTCAGTGGCTAAAAGCAGGCATGTGTTTTACTTCACTGAATAGTGTCCTGAGCTTCCTAAAGGAAAAGATCAGGTTATATTTTCAACATAAGTCCTTCTATAGGATTCTCTGCAAGCTTTTAAACTCATTTTAACACTCTCCTCTGCACCATATTGTAAAAGATCAGAGGGAAACTAATCTATCCTTTCTAAACACAGGATAATTTCATCCCGTGAAACCTGCCTCAAGCGCAGGGTCAGCTGGGTTAAAGTCGAGCACGTCACCTAGGAAGCCATCCAATCTGGTAAAAAAAAAAAAAAAATCCAAAATAACAAAAACGTGCCATACTCGCACATGTTAGATGGCTGGTGTCTTGCTCCTGCATTATAATGAGCACTGTGTCAACAGCCCAGTGTAAGATGCACCATGGGCTTTGCTTTAAATGTGACACGCTTACGTGATCTGCTGGTTCAAGGCTCTCAGTGGCACAAGAGCATAACCACTTGGAAGGGTGCAGGCGGTCGACACTAACTCCTGCTGAACTAGCCCAGTACCACAAGTAGCAGAAACAAGACTTGGGGGTTCAGAAGTGACGTGTGTGTCTACAACCCGGAAGAAATCTAGCCACATCTACACAGCACTGTGGCCATAAGCTTCTACTACCTATACCTACAGACCCAGCCACACAATATGCATGTTCAGCATTAAATTCCATCTCTTCAAGGTACAAAATGCTCCTGTGCTATAAACCACACTATCCTTGGACAGTGGACCTTGCCAAGAGGGTGGTGAGCAGTTACTGCTAGGCCCTTCTCAACATGGAAAGTCTACATAGCTCTGTCCTGCACTGCTTATGCCTTCACAGGTTTGGGTGTCTCTACTTTGTGCTTCTTTCGATAATGGAAGCTTCTTCATAGTGACCAGCACTAATTCTGATAACAATGTCCCATCTTATGCTGTTTTAAGGATGGAGGGAGCACTAGCTGCAGATACCACTCAAATACACTCCCATAAAAACAAACACCTACAGTCCACTCTAAGGCTGTCCTGGGTTCTTTCACAGGTCCATTGGAGACTGCGATGTTGAGCGAATGCACAGGAGCCAGGTGCTGGAGGCCTGACCTGGAGATTGCTTTCCTGCAAATTGTAAAGAAAAAGTAAAAATGAGTACACATCCATATAATTATTCAATATAATTATCCGTCCCACCAGAACTCAGGAGAGCAACATAGCATCTAATTTCTGTTTTAGTGAAATTGTGCTTGATTGCTATCCTTCTGCTACAAAGATTTAGGAAAAGAATAAAACAGTTTGATCACTGAAAAATACTGCCTGATGAAGATCACTTACTCATCTGGCACTAAGCTGAAACATCAAACCTAGTGCACTACCTATGGTTTGCTTTGCCCGTTTCAGCGGAGATTCTATTCTTTATTCTGTACAACACAGAAGGACTGTTGAATCAATTTATGCATAACTTCAAATAACTTTTATTGGAGGAATAAAGTATGTGTTTCTAAGAAGAATGAACATGCTGTAGTTTTATCTAGTTTATAGATCACAATAAAAGTGTTCCAAGTGTTCCACTCAGCATCAGGCTAACACTGAGACACCACTTAGTCAGGAAGGGGAGTCGTACACTACCCTTTTTGAGGGTATCAGAATCCTTCATGGTATTTACTCTGTCTTCTTCCCACTTTACATCTTTCTGGCCCGAAGTCCCTCTTACATCTCACATCTGGCCTACTTCAAAGCACACAGATGGTGACCAGACGCCCTCCTGGAGCTCCACCAGGGCTGAAAGTGTTTCTATCACCTGTTTACCCCATTGTAGCCAGGCACACAACTTCAGCCTTGAACCGTGGCAGCACTACACAGCGCTGATACGATACCAAGCTGCACCTGGACAGCAGATTTCACAAGCTTTTCAAAGCTATTACATCATGTACTTTACATCACCTGACGATGGTGCAGCGGCAATGATGGAGGACAGGACACAAAAGTATCTCAGTGAGAGAGATTGCCTTTTTTAAGTTCAGTGCACTCATCTCCTACAAAGCAAGATAACAATCTGCTTATGTGAAGTGCATATTTGTGATACCACTGCTACCGTGCAACAGCTATTTTTATTGTCTCCTCATCTTACTACTGTCCCAAAGCCATAAAGGTCAGAGACAGTGATGACAATCCGAGTCAGCCATATGCAAAATACATCTTTTCACTTTCCTGGAAATACTCAGTGCAAGGAACTTGGAAGCTCCATTGCTCACAGTGCATGTCCTGAAAAAATCGAGCGGGATGAATAAGAATGTCCTAAATTTCCATTTCTGTGGGTAACAAACAACTCAGCATATTAACATCAGCCCTTGATCACCTCGTGTGCCCTGTCCACCTAGCAATGTGGGCAAGATATTGACATTAAAGATTTTTTTTTTTTTTTCAAAATATTTTACATTCAACTAAAGCCCATTAGAAATGGGAATGAGCCCAAGGGATAGATTTTCACTAGCTAGCAATGTATCAGGAGAAAGCAACTGAGCCAAAAATGTTTTATACTGTATAAGTCAGCACAACCTAATCTGTAGGTGTTCCGAACAACCAGATGAAAGTCTTAAAGATGTAAACCACAAAGAACTACTACATAAATGGACTTTAAAAAATTGATATTTTTCCAGAAGATAGTGCCCGATCTTTGACAGTCTCTCTCCATGCTGCTTTTGATATCAGTTTGGTTAGTGGTGTTTTCTAAACACCAAAGCACATTCTTCTGCCTAATCATCTTTATAACATGCCAATTTGTTGTGGAAATGAAGCTGTTTCACATTTTCCACCATGCACCATCGATAGTGATAAGCCTAATCAGCGGTTGCTTAGTTCTGTACTCATAACAGATGAAAGTTGCTTCCAATTTGTATTAAGAGTGTAAGCAAAGCCAGCTGAAAGGAAAAAAAAGTTAATAATTACTTGATGAAAAATGCTAGCATTTTCAACCAACATTGTTTACAGCCTATTACTTGTCAGACAATACAGCCAATTAAATTGTACACATCCAGAAAGCAAATTTACTACAAAGTTTGTTATGAATATTGCTAGGAACAAAGACAATAAGACCTCTGAAGACAAGACTACCAGCTAGAGGGCAAAGTCAGCAGAGATTCAACAGGCAAATATACGTAATGAATGGCTACAGACATCACAGTGGCAAGTCTTAGATGCTGTTTCAAGCCAGGATTAGAGATGCGCAAACTTTCTGGAGCAGAATTTGAGACTTGGCCCATGTTATCTGAAGAATGAGCCAAGGTTGATGAGCCTTTCGGGAGAGACCTGGCAGAGTTTTGCGCAAACAGCCCATCCTTCCTTTGTGTGCCAGGCTGGATTTATGGCTTTGGCTGGAAAGCACACAAAACACAGGCACAAGAATAACACTTTTTTAAGGTTTGTTGGGACACAAAAGCCTTTACATGATCTCAAGGATAGCAAACTTGCATTAAGTGGACAAAAATGACCATTAGGACTAGAGGCAAAGTAAAAATGTCTACTCTTATACAGCTCCTTATAAGAATTCTGCCTAGACATGAAGTGTCAAAACACACTGCAAACTCCACAGAAACCTTTCCCAGAAATTTAAAAAAAAAAAAAAAATCCAAACACATGGCCTAATCTAAGTACAAAGCAATAAAGTAGAGAAGGAAGAAAAATAATGAGGGAAAGGGAGAGTAGAACAAATCTTATAAAAGGGCAGATGCTGCATAACCAGGTGATTGTATCTCATATTACTCTAACTAGCAGATTACACCATCTGGCATTTTTCCAATAAAAGTTAACGACTGGCTTTTAGCTATTTTTTGCATCTCTACCATGCTGAGTGCATGAATGAATATACAGGTTCTATAGTCAGGCTTTTCACTAGAAACAAAAGTAATTACTATTCACCTGATAACATCTAGCCAGGGAAAGCGAACCTGTGCTGTCATATAACATTCCTTTCTTCAAACATTAAATACACAGCTTTGTTAAAATGGGCACCCTGCTCAGCTTGCAAACTCAAGAATGAAAACAGATGTCACAACCAGCAACAAGGCAACGTTGCAGGATAAGTAGTAAGCTGTAATTTGCTAATTACTTTTTCAGATCAAATAATCAATAGTTTGTAGTAGAGAGTATCATCAGTTCACCTAATACACCACTAATGCAAATAATCTTGTATGCACACGCAGGTGTAGATATCATTAAACATGCCACATAAAAAAAATATTTTGGCACTAATTCCCTATTTTATACTATTAATGAAACTCTTTAACAGTGCAGCTGACTGTCTTAGAAACAAAAGAAATCTGACATTCAAGTTATTCAAGTAAAATAACTGCTGGAAAACAAAAAGCATTACATTTTCTTCTCCATTTCACTGAAAAGTCATGCGAGACTCAACCTACTTATTAGATCAAAGGATACATATTTGATTAGAAGGGATTTGAGTCTATATCCCAGGCTTTGACTTTCCTGAGGCTTTTCCTCCACTTCAGGCATATAAAAATCCTCCAATGAGCTGTTTAGACTGAATAGTTATGCCTGAATCCTCAGGAACTAAAAAAGAAATTAGTCAATGGTATTAATCTAATCTAAGCATTAAAAAGAGCTATTTGGAAAAGAAAGAGTGCTGTAGGATGGGACACATTTGATGGACTTGTAAATCACGTTGTCACTAGTCTTTGAATCACTATCTACCCAGAACAGGGTTATTACCCTCTTTTCCATAGGGATGTAAGTTACCATTGAAATAGTCTCAGATGGATGAGAGAAATGGATAGAGAAATCAGAAAAATGCAGGAACTAGCTTTTAGGGATCCCATGGCTAGAATATCTGCCAGCAAATAGATTTTTAGGAGTCTTCTCTCAGTTGGAGTTAAGATATTTACAAAGACAACAGCAGTTATTTGTGTAACAAGATTTAAGTTAGCATAGCTCTTCTTTCCTTAGCTATTCAATGTAGACCCGTTAGAGATATACCATGTCTGCAAGCTCCCCGGTCTGTCAGCCGTAACTGGAAAATTCCTACACAAAACCAGAGAGTACCTTCACTCTCTGGGAATTTATATATGCTTTAATTTGTTTGGAGGTGGTTTCCTGCAATTTGGTGCTTATGAAAGTCATGAACAAAATGTACTGGCTAAATTCGAGCATTATTTAAGTTTTCCCCACGCATCTCTGCTGCACAGCATTCCCGCAGCCTGCTGTTCCTGGCTTGCCTTCCAAGCATGTACTGTTCTCCTTCAGGGCTGACCACCGAGCAACAAGTCTGATCCACTTCACAGGTTCAAGATCTCCAATTTTGTGTACTACATATAAGAGGAACCATCTTTGGTCAAAACAAACATCCATCTAGTCCAGTATGCTGGACCAGACAGCAGCCAGCAGCAGGTGTTTAGAGAAGCTCAGCCACAGATTGGGTGATCCTTCCCCTGACATACTGCAGAGCCAGTTTCCAGTAATCAGTAGTTTAAGGACTTCCTGAGCTAGAGGCTGCTTCCAGACCTTAATGCTTAATAGCCTCTAATAGCTCTTTACTCCAGGAATGTGTTGGTCTTTCTCTGAACCCATTTATACTCTTGGTCTCCACAGCAGCCTATGTAATGAGCTCTACAATTTAATTATGGGCACTGTAAAGTACTTCCTTCTGTCTGATTTAAAAATTCTGCTTGATAATTTAATTGGTGTATCATATTGTGAAGAAGAGTGAGTAATCATTTGCCTCTCTACACCTTCTGTGATTTTATGAGTCTCTATTGTATATTTCTTCATTTGTCTTCTTTTTCTCCCCAAGTGGAAGCATTCTAGACTGTTAAGGCTTTGGCTCATGCCAGAGCAGCTCTGGCCCTGTCAAGCTTGATATCCTTCTCTAGTTCAATTATGTTTTTGAGGTAGGATTTCCCAAAATGGAAGATATATCCAATATCTGGCTGTACCAGAGGCTTATATGGTGGTACCATCATACTTTATGCTTTATTCTTTCTGTTCTTGTGTTTCAAACCTTCTGCTTGTTTTTGTGATCACTGAAAACACTAGATTCATCTTTTCATAAGAGTACTCACAATTATGCAAAGATTCCTTTCACCAGAAACCCCAGTGGGGCCTCATCTCCTCCTTCTTACCCCATTCCCACTCAGGCACCAGAGAGAGAAATTTGCACAGAAACCCTATGAAATGCTGTAGCTCTGACCAGCTGCCATCTCAGCCTCAAGCCTACCCCCACTCACAGGCAACTCCTGTCCACTAGAGACAGAGTTGGACATGACCAAACAAGCTAACGATTTAATTAAGGATTTCAAAGAGCAGCCCCAAAGAGGAGAGGTAAATGCGGCTTCCGTGTGAGCAAGTAAGTCCTAGGAGGAGCTTTCGAGTCTTCATCCTCCATATTTAGCTCATTCCAATCAGGTGTCAGACCAAAAAGAGCCACTTAGACCTACTGTCACTATCTTTATCAATAAAGTAACAATTTCAGTAAAGCGATACCTAGAAATCTTCTGAACAGAAGAGGCAAGACAAGGAACATAAGACACCTGCATAGAGTTTGATCAAGCTGACAAAGAATCTGTACCACATGCGCTCATTTGATCTGAGTCAATTTGCAATTCACATCCATTCCCACACTCTGCACATGAAAGGATATCTGTTTCCAAGAAAAGTTTTTGGTATACTTGATCCCTAAACTCCATGCACAAAAGTGGCAGATCATCTTCCCCATCCCCAAATCACAAAATCACAGAGTGGTTGAGATTGGAAGGGGCCTCTAGACATCATCTAGTCCAAACCCCTGCTCCAGCAGGGACACCTAGAGCCTGGGCAGCCTGTTCCAGGGCTCTGTCACCCCAACAGGAAAGAAGTTCTTCCTCATACGGAAATTAAAGTTCCTGTGTTTCAATTTGTACCCATTACCTCTTGTCCTGCCACTAGCCACCACCAAGAAGACTTTGGTCACATCCTCCCTACATTCTCCCTTCAGGTACTTACACATGTTCATCAGATCTCCTCTCAGTCTTCTCCAGACTAAACAGACCCAGCTCAATTAGTCTTTCCTCACATGATAGATGCTCCACTCCCTTAATCATCTTTGTGGCTCTACACTGGACCCTTTCTAGAAGCTCCACATCCCTCTTGTACTGTGGAGCCCAGAACTGCCCCCAATACTCCAGGTGCAGCCACATCAGAGCTGAGCAGAGGGGCAGGATCCCCTCCCTCGGCCTGCTGGCAACACTCCTCCTCATACAGGCCAGGATCCTATAGGCCTTCTTGGCAGAACAGATTTATGGAACAGGTCATGTATTAAACAAGGCATCATACAATCATAGAATCATAGAATGCTTAAGGTTGGAAGGGACCTCTAGAGGTCATCTATTCCAACCTCCCTGCACACACAGAGTCACCTAGAGCACATGGCACACAGGACTGTGTCCAAGCAGGTCTTGAAGATCTCCAGAGAAGGAGACTCCACAACCTCTCTGGGCAGCCTGTTGCAGTGCTCTGTCACCCTCACTGTCAAGAATTTTTTCCTTAAGTTCCCGTGGAACTTTTGATGCTTCAGTTTGTGGCTATTTCCTCTAGTTCTGTCGGTGGCCACCAGTGAAAAGAGGCCAGTGCCATCCTCCTCATTGCCTCCCTTGAGGTGCTTATAGACACTGATTAGATCCCCTGTCAGCCTCTCTTCTCTTTTGATGATGTCAAATGTCTTAGTGAAGTCAAGATAGATGACATCCACCGCTCTCCTCTCATCTATCTAGCTGGTCATCCCATCATAGAAGGCTATCAGGTTAGTCGAGCATGATTTCCCCTTAGTGAATTAATACTGACTAATCTTGAGCACCTTCTTGTTCTCCATGTGACAAAGGCATGCACAAATTGTATCCTTATTATATGTTTGCAGTTCCTTAAATGCAGATACAGAAACCATCACTCTCCTACACTTATACTTGAAGCTAAAATTACCATCAAAATAGCACAAGTCAATCAGAGCAGTACAAATACCATACAAGAATCTCTTTAACATATAAATTTTTTTTTTATGTCTGTTCTCTGTTCAGCTTTACCAGTAGGCATATATAAAGTGCCAGATTTTAACCTTATGGAAAGTAAACTATAGATTCAATTAAATCTAGAACAGTGCTAAGGTTCCTCAATTGCTTAAATCCATCTTATACAAAGAGTTTTTCTTCTCAGAAATCAGTAGAAGCACGGACTATTTCTCCCCACCCCCTCCCCCCAATCAAGGAAACCAAGATTATGGCCTAGACCTGTAAATACTTAGGAGTCCACATACAGTAGAATCAGTCAGATACCGGGTTCAGCAAATTCAAGGCTGTGAATACCAGGACAGAGGTCTGGAGAGGTCCATTAGGGAATCTAGACTTCTCCGTTACAGGTAAACTTACCATCTTATTGCATTCATCAGGATACACGTCAAATTCATTTTCTACTGAGAAACAGTATCATACTTCCATTCCTCTGATCATTAAAATCTTTTTATACTTTCATCTATTTGCTGCTAGATCTCCCTTAAATTACTATTAGGATTTTCATGTTTCATCAGAAGAGTGAAAATTGGATTGAACCTACAAGTTACGATTTTTATATGATCTTCCCTAGAATACTAAAAAGTCTTTCTTTAGAAATCTTTAAACTTTGTTCAAAAAACATTAGTTGAGATATATTAGGACAGAGATATGCACAGGGAATGTGAACCTCACATTTTAAAGATTCTGGAATCTATCAAGTAACTACTAGGATGATAGAATTTAATCACCGTCTTCCCAGGAAAGTAATGAGCAATGCCGGGGAACTCTGAACCCAGATGATTTCCAACTGCATCGCTTCCTGGATTTCAGAATTGAATTTGCTTTCACTAGTTCCAAAAACAAAGAAGTCTGATGTGAAATATCTTTATGGTACTGCATTTGATTCACAGAAAGTCATGGCATATTCAAAGATGTACGTCCTGAGCTTTTAATGTAGACAATAAATGATGACAGTAAATTGGACAGAGATAAATATTGTATGGTTATAATATTTTTTCTTTATCATATGCTAAAATAATATATATTGATTTTTGAAAGGGTGCAGATGTTCCATGATATTGCTCAGCAAACCAGGAGAAAGTTTGTTTTTTTTCCAGTGTATTCCTTTGTGGCATCAAATATTCTTCTTTTGATTTGTAATGCAAATGGGAGGGTGGGAAGGAGGGAAAAAAAAAGAAAAAAAAACAGAGAGGGAGTGGGACTAAATCCTCAGCAGTCTGGGACAGTCAGTAGAGAAAAAAAAAGTAAAATAATTTCTGTTTTTGTTTTTAACACTGACATGGAAAATGTTTTCTTTCTTCTTTCAGATGCTGGTACACTGCTTTCAAAAATAACCCAATTTAAGATAATTTCTCCATTAGACCAGGATCCTCAGCTGACATAAACTACTTACACAAGCTCAAATGTCATTACGACTGTATGGCCTTAAATAAACTATATAATGAACTATTGTGATTTTCTTTTCTACTAATCAAACGTGTGCCTTGCTGCTTGTACTATAAGCAACTAAAATATGAACTTTTCAATCTATCTCCATGCCTCTAAACAAAGGAATTTCTATGTTTTATATCAGAAGAATTTTGTTACAAAGTGCAATATAGAATCACGTTCTGTTCCTCAGACTTCCACAATCACACAGGAATCAAGGAATGATTCAAAACGAAACCAAGCTTTGCAACTATCCAACTAATAACTTTCCTAACAAAAGATATCATCAGAACACAGGACAGAAATCCATCCTCTTTCTCCCTGAAAAGCAAGCTAGATTTTTGAATTCCAAGCACAAACTGTACAGAAAGAATAGAGCCTAAATAAAATAGCACGGAAGGGCATTAAGGGAGCTGAGGCTTGTCTGCACAAAGCTTGGCTTGGCACAAGGGGGCTACATTTATTTACTTCTCACTACAGGGACACTTGAGAATGGTGGATAAGGAGTAAGACTATCACTCAGTAACCTGTATGAAATGCCATCTCAGTAACCTATTGTATAACTATATATATATAAATATACATATATATATATATACACACACAATATACATATTGTTTTTCCCTGAGGAAAGAAGCTTAGAAACTCAAATATGACAAAGCATTTGTCCTCACTTCCCTTTCCTGTATTGGGCATAGACACACACACAGATTCACTCTTGGCATTTTAATTCACTCTTCATCCAACAAAGACTATGTGGTTCAAATGTCAAACACTACTTTGCTTGCAAACTCCTATGTTACAAGCACCTGGAACTACAGGTCACTAATTCCCGGCAAGGCCCATGGTCGAGCGCATGGGATCAGCACTGCCAACACAGAGCCACCTGCACCTTTGCCCCAAAAGGTGCTGTCTTTGCCTTCCTCCTGCCTCCTCTGTCTCATATGTCTTGGACTAAGCCCAAAGCAGCTGGCTCCTGCCCACTGCTCTGGATTCCTGTGCTTGAAACCAACTGAAGGACCATGGCAGAAGGAAGAGGAAAAAGGATATACTGCAGCAAGGAAAGAGCAAAATTAGAAACCAAATGAAGGTTCCCCAGCAAGTCTCTGTGTTGCAGCCTGTTCTGACGGCTCACCCAGTTCAATAAAGAGGTTTCAACAACTTTTAGAAGTGTCAGGATCAAACAGTAGAGACTTAAGGAAAGATCTTTGGGTCTTTGCGCAAAGCAAAATTTTTGGTTTTCGTTCATGGGACTTCCACCTAAACACGGAATGAGGGATCTGTGTAGCAGAAATAATTCATGGTAGATCATCACTTTCACCCACTAGCAACTGATGGGCAAAGCCGAAATGAGCAAAAAAGTAAGTACACCTGATGTCACACCTGAGGCGACAATGCTCCCTCCCCTTCTTCAGTACATGAAAGGCTTAGGAAAGAGCTTAAAATAAACTTCTAGGGACTGGAGAAGAAGCAGAGAAGGACTTGAGGCAAAAAGGAATTAACCTCAGAATACTCAGCACGTTTATAAAATATAAATTCAAACGCATTTAGCCCTGAATAAAATATGAGTTGTCTACCCAAAATACTTACATTCTAAGCACTTTTTTTGGATAGATTGATTTTTGAATGGTTACACTTAACACTACAGTTGACCCTGTACTGAACCTTTACATTTCTGCCTGTAGGAACATTTCAAATCAAATTACAAAACCAAAATATTCCATGTCACATAACATCACGTATCTCTCCGAGGGCCTGTTGCCTTCGGCCTGCAGAAGCATGGTGCCCTAGTGCGGGTACAGGGCGCCCCAGCAGACAGGAGGGAGCCCACTGGTCCTGCTAACACGGAGGGATGGCAGGTGAGGACGTGCTTGGAGTTGTTTCCACTCTGTCAGTAAGAAAGCTCCCAGCACAACATTGAGTCAGGAAAAGTGCAGCTGCTACATTGGCTAGATTGTCTTTGGCTGAGAAGAAAGCGGAGATCTTCAGAGCTCATTAGCAGCTCTGCTGGATCTAATTAAAAAGATGCTGTAACTAGAGTGGCTTTTTTGTTGTTGTTGTTTGTAACTAATTTCAAAAAATGCTATTTTTTTCTCATGATCTGCCCTTTAAACAGTGTGTTTTCTTTCGTTCAGTTGAATTCCTTTAAAATATACATATGTTTTTTTTCTGCTTCCCTGTTGACTCACCAGTTCCATATAAGCAGGCTAAAAAAGGCAATACAAAGCACTGACAAATGCACATAACAAGCAAACAGCACAGAGGAGAAAATTTATTTTTCTTTCATCTATGTGTGCTGCTCACATAGCGCCTATATTGCTTCAGGAAAAAGATATGGTAACGTGGTGGTGCTCCTCCAGTGTCTGATAAATCCTCAAAGGCTGTGACCTGACAGACTCCCTCTGACTTCATTGCACCTAGATCAAGGAAAGAGCTGGATGTCAAACTCAGAAGGTAAAAGAGCAGCTGGTCTCTTGATGCTATACGGGATGTTGCACTATTTAGATTTTTGTTTTGTTAATCTGAAGAAGAGATTTTGAGAGTATGTAAGAGCTTTCTAATGACACGTCCCTTAGCTCCTGCATCACTGTATTATTTATTTGCTGAAATCATTTGGAAAGAAATACTAATTTGCAGTGGGATCACTGAACATGAAGTCCATGAGATGAAAGCAAAATAATATCTGTTTATGCCTTCTTTTTATTATGAAAGAGCAACACCAGTTTCTGAGGCTTCTTTTTATCAGTGCACATTAAGATGTGAAGATAAGTGACAGCACAGGAGATTGAAATCCTTTACCGCAAAATTAACAGAACAACAGGCATACGCAGTAAAAACATCCTGCCCTCTATTACTTCGAAGTGCCTCATCACTTAGTGCAGAAGTCTCATAGTTGTGGCAGTGAGAAAGCAGGTCAGCCTCCAAACTCAATCCATCTTTTACTTTATCTTCTCCTGGGGCTTTCAACAAGAGAGCCAAGCGCCTTTTTCCTCCCGCACACAGTAAAAATATCTGTTCCCTAAGACATTTCCCCATGTGGCCTGTGTGGGAATGCAGCTTCACTTTACAGTGACACACAACCACATAGTCATTAAAAGATAGCATTTGCAGCTAGAACGAACTCTTGTTAGATTAAAATCAGTAAAAGAGTGGACTGCTCATCACAACTTGAGCCACTAACTCCTTCCCTCAAAGTATTATTAGAAGAAAAAATATATATATATACACACACACACTCTCCTCTTAATACTAAGTAATATCTTTTCTTGAAAAAATAGTTTAATTACATTTGCCATTCTGAAAGCAAAATAAAGAACATAAATACACACACTGGTCCCCATATGCACACAATTTGAATGTTGTATCACCTATTCTTAAAAAAAATTACTTTAGATAGTAACTATCCAATAAATGAAATCACCCTTTGCAAACAAAATGACCATTGCTATAGACGACAGCAGCAAAAATATCCCAATGCTAGCGGTAGATGATAGATATAAAAGGCTATCAATTGAGAACTCCATTTCACAAGTATAAATCAAAAGTGATTAATCTGACCTTAAATCTGACCTTTTCTTAGCCTGGAAATGCAAATACCTTCAGAACACCTGATCAAATGAAAGGTGATCTGTATATCAAATACACTCAACTGTATGATGCCTGGGTTAGTTATGGTTATGTCTTCTTATGTCACTTACCGTGTGGTATTTTTGAACGCTAGGAATTATAGAAGTCTTGGAACTACATCTACTCTAAATAAAACCCAAAAAATTCTCCTCAGTTTTCTGTACCACACATGTCCTTTAAATAATGCCTTCACAAAATAATAATGCACAGTGAAGATGAATGGAGTGTGCAGGGAAGAAAAATTTTGACTACATGGCTACCAAGATGAGATAGTTTGGTTATCCCAAATTGGAATTGGGAATTGGACCCACAGCATGGGAATCACAGGACAGGAAAATAGGAACCAGTCTGTGTGCACATACCCCCCAGCATGCTAATGCGTCAAGCCATTCCAGCCTCACTCCCATAACTACCTTGGTGAAGAAGATGAAAGAATATGAATAAATAATACATAGCAAATGATACATAAATCGCAAAAAGTTAAGGCTTGCTTAATTCTGCTTTAGCTGGCATTAAAGTGTCCAACTTTTTGCATGGATTTTGCTGCTCTTAAGGTGAGCATAATCAGTCAGTTACTGCTGATGATAGGAAAGACTCTCATTGAAAATCTCAATGGCCAATACAAGTTCATAAACTGGATCAGAGTTGTTAAAGGCAGAAGAAAAGAAAAGCAAGAGCGTGGTACTGCGCATACTGGGGACAAACACGAAGCACACGCAAGCAGATACATCAGAAATTGGGAAAGAGGCAGGTATTTAAGTTCTTCCAAATTTTTTCCGCAAACAGTACCAAACTAACCAAGTTAATATGACTACAAGAACCATCCTTATATGCTCCCCCTCACAGCAGGTTGTCATGACAACTCTGCAGGCACTGCTACTGTGCAAGAGCAGCGTTCAGGCTTTCAAGCTAAGAAATGCTATTAAACAGTTAAGAAAAGTTCCTCCAGAGGAAAGTCCACCTGGGAGGCAAGTACAAGCACCTGTCGGGATACTTGCAGTTACAAGCAGCTAACTTCTGTAAAGCAAGTATCACGCTAAAGTGGTCACATGGGTGAAGAACTGGGCAGCAAGAAAGGAAATCTCTGTGCAAAAGCAAAACAATACAGTAAAAAAAATGATAGAATAAAATACTGATGCCAGCATTTTGCCCCAGATTTTCTTCAATACCTTCTCCCTTCCTGCTCCACATTGCTCCAGATGAGTCAGGATGCCGGTTCCCTTGCAACACTTGGAGACCAGCAGTAACTTGGACAACAACAAGAGCCTCAGCTGGCAAATCTGGGATAACTGAGGACTTCAGTCAAGTCACATCAGCTGCAGACATTAGCCACAAATTAGTTGTTCTTAACTAACAATAAATACCAAATCAATTATTTAAAAAGTAATCTCAAGCAAGAACTGAGTAAAATGTATTTTAAACACTGTCACAGAAAATTAAAACACAAGCAAATCCATCCAATTCCTATTGATGCTAGGAAGCACATAAACAGCTTCTCCACACAAGAGGAACTAATAAAACAATATAAGCCAACCAAAAAAAAAAAAAAAAGCAATAACAGAACACAGAGAAAGACAAATACTTTGTTTATCTGAGAAAATTGCACTGCTTCAACTTAAATGTGTTTTTAACTGCATTAGTTATATTAGTCCAAAACAAAGTGTGGAAATTACTTCTTCTTAATAATGCCTTATTGTGACTGTGCTCAAATCTGTGCCCCATGGACTTAACATAACCTAAAAAACCTTGTCAGAGAGCATGCCTACAGAGGAAGTTGTAGGTGTTTTGAAGTCATTTAATTTACACTGATAAAGAAGTCAAGCACAAACCACTTGCTCAGGAAAGCTCTACAAAAAACGAAGCACTACTTTATGTACAATAATAAAAAGTGTTTATGACACTTATCATTTATGACATTTATCATGCAATGAACACTAATGCACAGATTCTCCAGGATCCTCCACACAGTTGGTTATTCTGATTGCTTCTGTTTATTTAGGCATCTGCCTGCAGAGAGAAATGGTGAAACCACAGCCCACCTATAACATAGCAATGCCTGCCTGAATGTGCAGAGGCGCTGAGGCAGCAATCCTAGTAAGAAAAGGGTCATGATTCAAATGCCAATGGCATCACTTCAACAATGTTGACACTGCAAAGCTAATCACAGCATACAAGAAAGATGAGGACAAATACACAGCCTGTTTGAGTGAGTACTTGTTTTGGGTAAGCTTTTCAAACAACATTGCTGGTCGAGGTGGTACTGCAAAATTCATCTTCCTGACAGGTCAGGATTCAACTTTAAAATGTCAAAAAATGCTGCATTAACTGATGAGGACTGCAATTCCATCTGGGGGAATGTGATAAGTTTGAGTTTTGTTCCTGCGGTCTGTTGTGTCACCAGGAACCATCAGCACTGTTACAGATGTACTCCACACGGATGAGAGTACATTACTACATGGGCGAAATGTTTCATTAGCTTTTCAAGAAGCAATGGAAAAGAAAAAATAAACAAAACGAGTAATTGAACCCTAAGAGAAACTGTTTATACTGATTTGTAAGTTAATTTATAATGCCAAAATTTACTATTAACTAAAGTAACAGCTTATTTGTCACTTCATTTTAAGTTCATCAGTAACAAAAACATTTTTACATTACTATAATTTGCAAAATTTCATTTCCGTAATGCTATTCATACTGGTAGATTTCAAAATGCATTATAAAGCTGTGAGCATTATAAGCCAGCATGATCTGGAGCTGAACCAATACAGCTATCATGCCTCAGCAGTCATTTGTTCCCAACAAATTTACCTGGACCTCCGAATTAGCTTTGGTCATAGCAGCTAATGTTTTCATCAAGTGCTAAAAATACGGATTTTTTTTATTTTTAAACAGAAATAATAGACATTTTCCTTCATGTGAATGGCTATGTGAATGGCTGGAATCAAGTTTTAAAACAACATCTTGACTTTCTGATTTATATATGACCTTTTTTCTAGGACAACTTTCACTTCAATGTTTTCATGTTTGCTGGCTTCAAATCAAGAAAAAGAAGAAAAAGCAGTATCAATTATTTTCTGAGAAATACTTCTAGGGACTATCTATGAGGAGAAGGGAAGAAACTTGTTACGTGACTCCCTCACATACATCCACTGTCTCACTAACACTACATTCTTCCCAAAACAACCTAAAAAAAAAAAAAAGTATTGAGCTAATTACTCCTCATCATGCTGCTCACAACCTTGGCTCCCCACAAACTGAACTCAAAGAGAAATATAGCAAGTAATGAGGCCAGCCTCTAAATAGAAGAAACTAGATTAGCTAGTAACGTCTGGAGAAAGTAGGTTGTGCTGGATAAGAGGTCCATCACAGGTGCTCTGAGCCTCTCCCTGCTTTCCCACATTTAGGAATTTCCCTGCGTTGCATTGAGAACCTAGTGACAAGTGTGGTGCTAGTCCCCCTGGATGGAATATTTCTCCCTAGACACCTACGCGGCCCTGTCTTTTCATAATCAACAAAAAAAGGAAAAAAAATGCCTGCCACTGAAGTAAAAGCAAATATGCTCCCCACCTTTGGTTCAGCTCCATATGTGGTGTCCTACATACAGGGAGCACAAAGCAAAATTACATAATCTCACTTCACATAAGGTTCAGAGAGGCAAAACGTGACTTTGTCAAGGTTGCACAGTAAGAAGGGGAATGAGATCAAAACCAAATTAAAACTATTACTGAATCCAAAGCCACCTCTATGTCCTCATTTTGCTATTTATAGGTGATGCATCATGCAGGTATCTTGTCACGTTTTAGGTTTTTAGGTTTTGGGTTTAATTATCTACTGCTCCTTTGACACACTGGCAAGAGAGCAAAGGGACATTATAGATAAAATTCTCGTTATTCCAGATATTTAATATTTGAAATTGGAGAGTTTTCTGAAAGTTGTGATAGAAAAAAAGTTCAGATGCAAAATAAGCAGGAACTGGAACAGCTTTTAATCAAGTGGAGAGAAACAGAAGAGATTTTTAAAATATCATACCAGAGATTTGTCTCAGATGAAGAAACGTTTTTTAGGGAAAAAGAAGTGTGAAGGGAGAAGATATGAAAACCTTTGGTTGAACATAATACAATAGGAACATTATCATCAGCATTGATTACAGCAGCATTTTAGTCCCTAGCTAAAGCAAATGAGTTAAGAGCTTATAGTTAAGCCTTTTCTACTTCACCCTTTCTTTAGCATTTGTTCCTTCCTTCTTCCCCCTTGCATTTTATGTGCTACCAGGCATACTACTGTACCAGCAAGTCTATTACAAATACCTGAAGTTTAAAATAAGCAAAAACCCTAAGCATGGATGGCACTATAATTATTATATATTTTAATATTAGATTTCATAAGGTCATCATATCTTTTTCATTAAATAGCTACCAATACTGACGAACAGTAATCACAACAAAAACCCTTTGTTTGTCCATAAGCTTCTTTCGATACTAAAGAATGCAAAAAAAAGTCATTTAGACATAAATAAATCTTTCTTGTACCACCAAATAAATGAGTAAATAGATTAAAAAAAAAAAAAAGAAAAAAGAAAAAAAAAGGCAATGAGCATCCCTTCATTTCCCTTGGGAGTCTAGCCTACAGGCTAACAACTCTCCAGGATAGAACCTTGCAGTTGCAAACTGGCCTAGTTGCACGGACTTCTGCATAGCTACCCTGATTTTCACTAACTGATATATTTGTTACAGGGTGAGAGAGTGAAGAAAATTTAAATGTCATCCATTTTTGTAATTGTCACCTTGTTTAACACAGTATCTCTTAAAACATTTCGGAACTTTAGAGTCCTTTGTTTTAAACACTAAAACAGGAGATAAAATGATACTCCATAAAGGACCTTGGAGCTTCCAAAGTCAATTCCCTGTGTTTCCATGGAAATGGGGACCTAGCTCCCTAAGGAAGATGACATTAATGATCAGGTGCCCTGAGTCACACAAAGGAGAGAAGGGACAGAAATTTCCAGCTACTGAGCGGTGCGTCAGCCTGGAGCACAACCTCCCCAGTCAAGGGCAGTATCCCCTGCTCTATTTTGCATACGTGAAGCTCCAGGAGAATCCAGTCTCACCATGTCAGAACAGAGGAGGGTTGCTGGTTTATTTTAAATCTGGCTTGCTAACTAAGTTTGCTAACTTTAGAATTAAAACAAATAGAACAATAATGTCATCATCATCTGAGGGAGGGAGAGGAGGTGGAGGAGAAAGAAAGGGCAGCTTTAATAAAAGCAACACTATAAATGTGTTGCCACGATCCAGCCCCCTCGCAACGTGTCTCTGCCTCGGTTTCATCTCCCCGCCACCCATGGCCAAACGCTGGGAGCTGGAACAGATCGCCCTAGATTGTTCTGTTTGAAATTTTCACCATTATGGTATAAACTAGAACCAAGAGCAAGGTTTTACTGAGCTAGGCAAGGATATCTCTGCTGTTAAAGAGCTATTAAAGGCAGAATGGGAAGGGAGCAGAGGGCTGAAATGACTTGCCCAGGTTCACTGCCATGAGCAAGGCAAGAAGCCTCTTCTCCCGATTCCAGTCACATCCTCTAGCCACCGGACAGCACTGCCTTAGGGGTGCGCCTAGGGTACCCTTAGGGGTGATACTTGCACACCCTGGCACATCTGCACTGCAGATGGCCTAAGTCATAAGCTTGCATTTGTTCATCATCTTCAAATATGCTGATTCTGTGTTTATCTTTACTGGAATATCATAATTTTTCACGCAGAGCTAGAAGGACTCTAGCTCTAAAAACGATTCAAGAAGAAAATGTGAGAAGTTTGGATAGTGTCTGTCCAAAGGGGAGATACAGGGGAAGAAATGTCACACGCTAGACAGGTGCTAAAACACCAAGGCAACAACCCCCCTGATACACTGGAAGATCCTTCCACGTGCCTTGAGATACAGGTAAAAGAAAAAGCACTCAGACTCCAAACCTCAGCTTTACAAAGATTAGAAATAACTTCATGTTTTGGGTAAACTCAACTAAGATGCAAAATAAAAACATTAAACACAGTCTGCAATGCTGATTAAAATAAATATATGAATCATGGCGCAGTACCTACATGTCAATGCATTTTATGCTTGGAATGTCTTTGAAGCTAATACACCTGTAAATCAATTAAAATGTAACCAGTTTAGTACTACAATCAGCTTATTTGACTTTTAGCCCATTTAGTACTTCAGTATCCTCCAATATTTATTGATATTTCAATCAAGCCATCATAAGGAAAAGAAATGATAGTATTCTGAGTATATTCTGTATTAGAAATGAAAATTGAAACAAGATTACACAGTAATCTGTGTCTACAAAACTCAAAAGCACAGAAAGAAAATCAAAGCCAGAATTTCTGCCCATTGCCTAAAGCCCGAAGACCCACCATTTATTTCCACTTCTAATACTGCTTACTGTTAACAGACCACTGTGCTAACCTAGCAACTTAGCACTGAGGGATGGTGTTTGCATCGTCTCAAAACTGTATTTACAGGGAACAAATGGGTACATTTTCACTGAAGCAGGCAAGGCCGAACACAATGTGAAAAGAGATGGAGAGTGGGTGGAACAACAACTTTGCCTTTCCTTTCCTTTTCTTTCATTTTCCCTCCCCTCTGGCTCTTTAAGCATTAATTTTAGCAGAGGCATAGGACTCTATTGTAGGATTCTTGTATAGACATCTCCACAGTGGCTTTTGAAACTCATCTGGGTAACTGACTAAATAAGTAAGAATTTACCATCTCAATTTACTTAAGGTAAAGTCTAGAATAGCATACATTCCTTGTGATAAAAATTAGAAGCACAAAGTCCACTACGGTATTCAGATAGCAGAATTAAGGACCCTGAGGAGTCCTGAGGAGTAATAAATAAATAATAATAAAAAAAAGACTAAGCTGTTCTCATGCTTTTGTAAATTATCTTTAAAAGATGGGATTTGAGCTACCAGAGCAAGAGCCTAAATTGCAAAGCTGTAAACACATTTTTCAAAAATAAATTACACTTCTTTGCATTTAAATTTAGTTTGGCTTTGCATCTTTGAAAGGCACTGGACTAACCTTTGAGAATTTAGGACAAGCCTACACTGCAGCACATTGCTCCATATAGAAATGGCAGAGCTTGCTCTGGTGCTGGAATATGAGCAGACCTGCTAAGGTAACCCTACGCCCAGCACAACCCCGTTCCATGAGGCCCAGAAATGCTCTGTGACAACACAAACCTGCCGTGGTCCTGCCAAGCTGGGCTGCTGGTGTCTCCGCACATCACACTGAGCATACAGCTCCCACCACCCATCTAGCTACCACCTGAGCTCAACATGGCCAAAAAGGCACCATTCACTGCCACATCCACCAAGGAGATGCATCCTCACCATGAGGACATCTCCCTCACATGTGGGCAGAAAGCACCAGCATCTTCTCCCCCAAGTCCAAACACATGGAACTAGCAGAAAACTATTAGGTAGTGTGGACCAGAAATAGGATGCTACAGCGTTGGGTGAGCCACAAAGTGACCTCTTTGGGTTGTTAGTTGCTGCTGTCAACTGCTGCAAACTCAAGTGTTTGCAAGGCCAGGCAAGACTTCCTACTCTTGTTTTCAGTCGCATGTGACTTGCAGTACCTCTGAACACAAAGGCTGAAGTCTTCTACGACAGGTTGCTGCCTCTGGGTGATGGATTGCTTTCAATTTTACCTAAAATAGCTTAGCTCTAACCCAGCACAAAACTGGAAGAAAAGACACTACTAATTCAGTGTTTAAAACATTCAAACATCTTTTCTGTGGTTTAGAGCCTCTACTCTTTGCAGTGGTAATTTAAACTCAGGGGAGGAGAGAGGACTTCATGTCAAACACCTTTTGTCATCCTTCAGAAAATCTGCCTGAATTTGCCTAATGATAAACCTTGGAAACTTCATACATCTCACATGCTTCACAGATTTTGCTCTGAATGCAACAGCAGCATTGACCAATGATGTAATTTGCAATAGTGTTGAAGAGGTCTTTCCCTTCAGCTGCAGTCTGGGATGCTAAATCCAGATGTAGATGAAATGAAATTAAGGAGTCTGTCTCTGCTCTGTTGCCCGTAATCCCGGTGACATCCCGACAACAAGAAAGAGTAAGCCATTTAAAGCAAACATAACAAAGAGGAGACCAAACTGCACAGGAAAACAGCCTAGAGATGCCAAAGCTGGCAGGCAGGGATGCCAAAACCTGCAGCTGGGTCTAAAATGAGAAAGTGGGAACCAGGATTATAGCTAATGGGGATAAGGAAATCGAGACACATAGTAAGTCTGATTGCCCCCAGATATTCAGAAAGACTCCCAATGCCGTTGCATACTGAGTGCTCAGATCTCCATTTGTAATCACAGGAGTTTGACACTCAGGGTCAGATAGGGCCACTGCAAAGAGTGTTTGTGAAACATCATTAATGCTCTGGTGATGACCATGAGGCCAGCAGTAAATCTGTTTTCACTACATGGCCTGAATAATGTCCAGTAAATACTGCCTAAGAAACAATACATGGAAAAACAGCAACAACAACACAACAAAAAAATGCAAAATAATGAATAGCTGCTCATTCAAATAGCAGTGGACGTCCTGTGCACAGAGGGAAGCAGAAACCCTGTGGAAAAACAGTGTGCAACTGCGTAATTAAAGACTGAATCATAATGCATATGCGCAAGCGGGTGGGTAAAATTAACGTCCTGCCGTTTCCCAACTTCTGTACGTTTGATTTTGCAGTCCTGATAGCACTCTCTTTCCATAGGGTGTGACTGCATGTCTGGCGTGTAAGTAAATACTCAGTAAGGCAGTAATTCAGCACTGTGCTCCCTAAATCAAACTGCTGCGTCCTGTTGAACCACCGTGCTGCAGCTGCAGCCCTGAGTTGGTGCCCAGGCATCACAGCAGAGGATGGCAGTCACCTGTAGTGCTGCTACCGGGTAAAGGGCCCAAGGGGAAAGCTGGGAACACCTCGCACTACACAGTACCCTGAAAGCAAACTGTAAGAGTGGCTCTGTCTCTTTTAAAAAATAAAGAAGAGAGAGAGAGGGAGACAGAGAGATACTGGAAATGCAAATGTAGGGGAACAGTGGGTATTGCAAAAAATAACCTTTAAAAAAATATGTTAGGTAGTGCGGAAAAACAGGCACTCACAAGTAACATACAATAAGCTAGAAGAAGGGAACCCAAAGGAACAAAAGCGAACATAGGTTCCAGCATCGAGCCATCAAAGAATTATTGCAGCACCAGTGAGAAGGTGGGGAGAAGAAAAAGAAGAAAAATCTCAGAAGTGTCTCCATTAAGGGACTTAAATTGGCTATAGTCATCTAACCCAGCTCCACAATTCTAGTTCAGGTAATTTCTCCTCCTTCCTCCCATAACTCCTGCCTGCCAATAAACCACGTGATAATGAATAATTGGATTCAAATAGTCTATTTTTTGCCACTTGAAGCACTACGTGGGCAGTTCAGAAGCTGTTGATATGCATTGTTTCCTCCTCGTGCAGGGATATGCTTTGGGTTTAAATTATTCCATCTGAAAGCCAAAGCAATGACTCGAGGACTCCAGGAGCTCACTGTACTGCATTCACTTCCAGAAGAAAGAAAGGGAGGAAGGTCAAATTTTACACTTGGATTACATATTGAAAAGCTTGCAGTTCTTCTAGTCGTTTGATATTAAGTGTTAGTTGATACCAAGTGAACAACAATTTTATTATATAGCAAATTTAGTAATATTTTTCACCTCCTCTGCCTGTGAAGTGAACATGTGTGTAGGAGCAGGGGTAGAGAAGACTGCAGGGAAAGGATTATAAATATCAAGAAATCACGAAACAGAATACCACCATATCCTAGGAGCAGCTGCTCTTCTCTTCATATCTTTCCAACCATTCTTCCTTAGATAATATGTCCCACACCTCTATCTCCTTCATGGCACCCCATCCTCTAGCTAAGTTCTGGGCTATCACACACTGCTCAGCAACCACTTCCGTCTTGCTAATTCAGCTCGGTTTAGCTAGCACAGACTGTCCTTTCGGGAGATGGAGTTGTGGGCCCTAGAAAAACAGAGCATCATGTAAGGGCAGTCCTGCAAAGCAAGCAGAGCAGGGCAGAAAGGATTTGGGGGAGAGGGGTACAACAAAACATCTTGTTCGCAAGATCTCTTTACACAGCCAAAAGTAGATGTCCTTTAGCATACAGAGAATCATCTGCCTGTGCTCTCCTGTCTCTGTGCTTCAAAATGTGTTTTAAGTTCAGCTGCAATACTGCCAAAACACCGCAGGGAAATCCAGCAGAGTCGCACAAGACCATCAAACCAGACATGCTCTTAGGGCTTTAAGTGCAATATGGATCCCTTTCATACTTTAACACATTTTATGACAATTTTCCTACTACCTTAATACATACACAGAGTACTGTGTGCAATAAGTGGGTCAATATTCCATTTTAACATATCACTACAGACTGTTCTAAATCAATTGTACGGTTTACTTAGAACATTCCCTACTAACTTTTCTCTATATTTCATAGCATGTAGTTATGAAGCTAACACTCTGACAAATCAGGACAGCTTTGTTCCCCAAATTAAGCAACCCTCCATACTAGGATAACAAGGGAGGGAGAGACTAAGGAACAACAAAACACGCTCAACAAGCAAAGCAGCGCATCTATGTTGCAAGTCAAATTCATCTGAGATTATTCCAAGAAAAATGTATTTTTCTTTTGCCTCGGGAGCTGTCAATTCACATTGGGGTGTCAATTTTGACATAGTATTTTGGCTCGGCCTCCCCAGGAATGTGCCTCCCCCAGATGGTCGTGGTAGACCCCTTCAGAGGAAACAGAACAACAGCAATAGTGAATCTGATTCTTTGGGACAGCTCTGACACGGGTAGAAAATTTCCATCCGGTTCTATCCAATAACCAATTCATGTTCTCATTACTGAGATTTCCTTTCCTTCAGCATCAATTCAGGCTGCTGCAGTTAACAGTCTTTGAAATATTGCCCTAAGTTCGATTTATTTATTCATCCACTGCCTACCTCTAACAATTCATACTAACAGTTGAACTCGATGTGCAAGTGAATTTGGCAGTCGTAAATGCTACCAAATACTTTCCAGCAATATTGAATCTAATACCACTTGGTTTCAGTGAGTGGACCATGATTCTACAAGAGCAGAGCCCTAGTGAACAATCTGGTTCCCTTTCAAGTAAAAGGCACTATGCTGAAAGAGACATTCAGTACAGCTTTCGAAAGTGCTTAATGACCTGCAAACTTAAAAATAGCCTTAAAAATTTAATGTAACAATCCCCATTCAAGTCAAAGCTGGAGTTAAATCTCAAATTGAGGGCAGGGACAAGAGAGAATCAGAAGGCAGAAGCTAAGGTCAAAGCAAAAGGAGAGGACAGGGACATGCACAGGTGGGGAGGGGAGGCCAGAGGCTGGTGCCTGCGGTCTCGGTGGGGAGCCAGGGCAGAGCTGGAGCCAGGGCTACCCTACCGACTCAACCAGCAGCCTTGCCTACAGCCTCTCTATGTCCACGAGCTGGAGACACCCCTCTGTCAGCTAGGCAAGGACAGCCCCTACTTAGTCACTTAGATGCTTCTTTTTTAACTCGTATCTTGTGTCCACTTGGGAAAGTTTATTCACCTGAAGAGACAAGAGGATGCATTCTGTGTGAAACCCGGCTTTGTGGCTTAAAATGGCTCGTTTGAACCTGATCCTAATCAACTAAATTGACACCAAATAATGTCAGTAGAAATATTAGTGTCCAGAGTAACTCTGTGAATTTAAATTTATATCAAAGTTAAAGCACTACAGCTTACTCTCTCGGTATGACCTTATTTTACCAAACAATTTGCCTCCTTAATCAACTCTATTTCCTCTTTTATGTGGATCTTCCACAAAAATTAAAAAGACCTTTTTAATTTAAAGTGTCTGCTACTGAATTTAGAACATCAGAAAAGCAAAGTTTTTTGCAATGGTAATGCAAATGGTAATACGAAGGAGAAAGAAAAAAAAAAAGCTACTTTGACATGACATGTAAGATCTGTTATCAGTTGGAGTCCTAGCTGGTTCTCTTCAGCTGTTTCAGACAGAGAGATGACGTTAATTCCATACAGGTTTGGAAGGAGCAGGAGGAAGAAATTCTCACTGAAGAGATCCAGGAAAAAAAAAATCATAAGTCTAAATTTTCCACTTGGCCAGTAGGAGCTCTAAATGTATTTTTCACACACAAAAGAATACAGAATATAAATACCTCATAAGAGATGTAAAGTGCCCAGTTTCCTAAGAAGAAAGTTTCTCATCATTGGCACATATGAAATATTCAGCCTATCAAGCTGATCTAAATTGAAAATAAATACATTAATGATAAATAAAATCTTTCTGGCATGTAATATTTTTTCTATACCAAGAGTACTTTATAAAGCATTATTCATTTCCCTTTATAGGCCTCTTTCCCAGCATTCCCTCTGAAAACCCGATAAGCAACTTGAATATTCCCCTTATTTTTTTTTTTTTATTGCCTTACTCTCTTTGTGATCTACCACAGAGATTAGATTCTGTATCCCATTCGGTATTCTGAGCAAATGTAAATCATTATCCTCTTGTCATTTAAATCCCCTCTGAAGACCTACTTCTGTGTTATTATAAAAATAAGCTATGTGTGGTCTATATTTGGTTTATCTAATTATCATATGGGCCAAGAGTCAAAGGAAGGGAAACAAAAGGAGCTTAAGTACAAAGAACTCCAAAAAAGGGAAACTGGGCACTTTTTGGGTTTTTATTGCCTGTTTTAAAAACAAAACAAAATGTGCTGAATCTCATGATTATCACAGGCAGCCCTGCTAACATCCTGTACTGGCTGCACCACCTTGAATCCCTCTCAGACCTTTACATTTTGAATCAATTATTACATTTCCCCTGGGTCTTGTCAGTGGTTAGTATATACGGAATGCTACCATCGCCTTCATATAAAATCCTTTTGCATGGCCCATAAATAGGTAACTACTTATATACTATAACTATAGGTAATTAATTAAAATGCAAAAGCAACACAGATTAATCAAGAAACTTTTTAAGTTGACAAAAGGAACAAATTGGCTAGTTTCCATCCCAACATGCTGGTAAAATAAGCATCCAGAGAGGCAGTGGCCTTTGTGAACTTAAGAGGGAAGCCCATGCAATGAATCTTTCATGTGAATTTTCCCAGTTAGTCATTTCAGACAAATAAGAATATCCTTATTATTTATATTACGCTAGTGACTAACAAGTGCCACTCAACCTATACCTCTATGGTAAAGAAAAAAAATGCTCCCCCCTAAACAACCTCATTTTCCTTTACCTTAAATGAGATACGTATTTAACTAGATCTACAGCTTTTCTTATTCGAGGCTGAGATGGCTGGGAGCAAATGTCTCTCCAGACAGTTAAAGCAAAAAGCCTCAGGTCCTTGTGGCAAAGTGGAGCAGTGGGAGATGCCAAAGAGATGTAGGAGACACATGAGAGCCGGCAAAGGACACTGAGTGCTCATTTGGCTAATAGTTACGTCTAGGAATGTGTCAAAACCTCTTACACTAGCTGGATGCCACCCATGCTCTTCCCCTGCTGCTTTCAAGAACCAGACGGAGGCAGCTCTTGTTGTGCCAGCCTCCTCTAATCCAGCACTCCTAACTCCATTCCACGTTACCTGCACTGCTTATACTCCATACTGGCAGGCAGTTACCAACATAAAAAGGGACATTGCAAACCTGAAGGAAATCCTACAGGGTACCAGCACAAAGTAGAGAATGACCCATCAGAGACAACAGAAGCTCATCCCTTGCGCTTTCATTTTGGTACTATATGTCTCCCAGAGATTATACATGCCTAAAAACAAATTCTATTTTTCATAAATCTTGTTTTCTTCTCTCCCTACACCCCTCCTGTTTTAATTTGTTTTCCCTACACTTTCAGTTTTGCTGTCCCCCACAAATTCCTCGCCTATACCAAACAGAATTTTTTCCTTTTAGTTTGCAAGGCGATCAGAGATCCTTGAGATGCAGCCAGTGTAAGCTACCCAATAAACACTCTCTAACTTTTGTTTTCCTCCCAAGAGCTTTTTGCATCCAGAGTGGGACTAAGGGGACCACCTTGACTTCTTCAACCCAATCAGGGTAAAGGTTCCGAAGAAGGTTTCAGAAATGAAATAAAATGCTAGACTTTTGAAGCTTACAACAAGCTAGTGTTATTTTGTTTAAACCACATAATTTTCCCTTAATGTAGCAGCCAAACCTCAGAGGACTGGTGGAGAGCATTCTGTACATATATACAGGAACAGGAAAGTACTTTTTAATCATTTTTCCCGGAAGCCATATGCCAACTTTTTGCAGAGAATCTCTGTTTGGCAGCTTTGAAGTCTGCTAGATGCCACAGGATGGATATAAATTGAAGGACAGATGGATATAAACTGACCTCACCGACTTTGGTGAGATTGCCTTGCTAAAACTCTTTGCTGCAACTTGGACCAAAAGGCAACTACTGAATGCTCCACAAATCATGAACTGCATTCACTACAACACAACAGAGCAATGTTAGTGTGCAGGGGCCCAATCATCTGGTAAAACTCTGCAATGAAAATCAGGACACGGAGAAAGAGGAAAAGAGAGAAAACAGTTTCAATTTCTCTTCTCCTGCTCTGCAAACACAACTGATAACTGACAGATGTGACAACTTCTCTGTCTGGCAGCTCAGCAAAAAAATCTCTTCTTCAAACTGACCCTCATGAAGGTTGAAGATTTCCCAGGCAGGGTTACATGCTTTTGATAGCAAATCTAGCACCGTGTGAGTAACATGAATTATTTCAGACTTACTAACCTTTCTCTGCAGGTCCCAACTAGACTATTAAACTATATACAGGTAGTATGGGAACGATCCATTAAAAAAAATAAGCCGCCAGAACAAAAGTTCAAGACACCAGAGAATTCGTGTGATTTGATAGAGTCTTATAATATGTATATTTTAGACAACCATGCATTGAGACATATGGACTATCTATACATTCTTATATGAAGAGTGAGGTTCCTCAAGGTAACATTAACCAAGCTGGCTGCTAGGGAAATGCTTAGCGAATGGGGCAAAGGAGGCATCTGTCTGAGCTCACAATTTACTCTTGAGCCCCTGTGCCCGCAAGCACCCTAATGTCTGCACAAGCTCACCTCTGTCTACTGGAAGCCCTGTAAAACAACAAAAAAACTAAGGCTAAAAGAACAGCATTACTGGGTCAGATCAAATGTTCTTCCAATGAAGCATCTTTTGTCTGCAGCTGACTGATAATGGGTGCTTGCTGAAGGAGTAGAGAACATGGAGACCCACGTATATTGCCTTCCACAGCCCTTGCTTCCCTCCAGCAAAGCAGACATTAGGACTTCTTGAGGATGACTGCATCAAATCCTTCACCCTTCATGCCTACTGATAGATTTTTCAGTATTCATTTGTCTGGTCTTCTAATACAGTTAGAGCTCTTGTCTCTATCACATTGTGGGGCAACAAAATCCACCACAAAACAGTTCCTTGGGTATTTTTTTTTTTAAATCTGCTTTATTAGTTTATTTGATGGCCTCAGGCTTGTACATCGTGGAAAAGAATGAGATAGTGTTCCCTATTAGCCTTCTACTTGATGCTCATGCCACTGAAACTGATAAAACGTTGTCTATGGAGTCTTTTCTCATCCATAAATTGTTCCATTTCACTGTTCAAATTACTATTGCTCTATTTGCTTTCTCATACCATTTCTGAGCAGTAAGCAGAAATACTCATAAAGTTATGTACAATAACTACTACATTCCTTTTCAAAGGGGTAAGAACTAATTCACAGCCCATCCCTGGATGAGCATATAGTTAAAATCAAAGTAACATTGTTGGAGAAAAGCAGCTCTATCAACACAGAACTGCATCCTCCATGTTATAGTCCACTCATTCATTACAGAGAAATACTTTTCCAACTCTGCTGTTAATTCATTTTGACAAGCCTGCAAACGCGCTCTGCACTTATTTCCCTTTTCAAAATTATATCCAGAGCACCTTTAGTAGTTCTAATGAGTAGTTATTACTACTACTAATAGCTCTAATAACATCATCCCTCTAGAAGACCAAAACCTGATCATTTTGCTTCCAGTCTTACTCTTATTCAGTTATTAGTCCAAGAATCTTCACTCTGAGACCAATGTCACTAACTCTTTTTTCAATTACACTTTTTAACTTTTAAACAGAGTCTTTCATCATAATCTAGAAGAAATTTAAAAAAAAATATTTAGGTGCATTGTCAATCAGATCATAAAATAAACAGTTTTGGGAGAGGGCCAGAAGTAGTGTGAGTAAATACTGCCACTTTGCCCAGCTTGAGCCTTGAACAGTTGTACAGTTAGGCTTAGGGATTTGCCTGCATATGAATAGTAAATCCAAATCCCTAGGTGATTCACAGTATCTCAAAGCTCACACGTACTGGAATATTAGCACTAGCTACTAGTGAATTGTTGAGACGAACTTCCCATCCAACACAGAAGGAATCTGGGCAGATTCCCCCATCCAAAATTTGTCAACATTGCTTTACAGGTTATTGAAGTGGGCTGTTCCTCTCTGCTTCAATAGTTTTGCACCCCAGTATCCAGGACTCTCAAAGATAGGTTTAGATTAAATAAGGCACAACTAAAACCTGCCTCAAGAGCTGCTTACACAGCTGCCAGACTGCTTAGACACTTCTGTTGTCTTTCAGCTGCCAGAGTTACCTGTGACAGAGGAAACACACCTTACACCACTTGACCAGCAAAGCCAGCACAGGGTCCCAGGTGCCTCCAGTAAACAAAGAATGGCCACAAAACCAGGGAAGCAGTAAAGCTCCTCACAGCCCAGACTGCATGGAACAGGGTTTATGAGGAGGATCCACTGGAGAGACTTAAAACTGTTTTCGCCTATTGGTCAGACAGTGCTCACAACAGAGAAAGGAGTCTGGGAGCTATGTCGCATGTATTTTCCTATTCTTGCAATTCCCCTCAGCTCACTGGGCTATGCAGACAATCATTTTCTATACAGCCCAGTAGTTCCATTTGTTGTCTCAGACTTTTTCCAATTTCAAGCCTTGTAGACTTCACTTCTGTGCTGCTTTGTTCTAACAGCACTGTTAATCTATCCAGATTCAGTCACATCTTTAAATAATGGGCCTTTCTACCTTCCTTCCTTACGAGCATCACCTTCCCAACCTGAGAATGAGTGCAACTACAGTTCTTGTAGTTCTAGACTTCGATCCTGAAAAGGACAGTAGAGACCGAAATTTGTTTTCAAACCACAATATGTAAACTACAAGGGAGGATATTTATAAAAACAAAGCAAAAGGCTCCCCCTCTTAGGGAGGAAATGTTAAAAGTGACAGTCCCCTAATTCAAGTAGGGGAGAAAAGGATTTTCTTTTTTTCTATTTTTTTTTTCTGTAATACAGGCTATAGCTTCAATAAAAAAAACACAAGAGGGCAAAAAACTCATAACCCGCATACATCTTGTGGCACAGAAACTACCCTGACTAATCTTTTTTGAACCCCACCCTTTGTAGGTGTGAGGTAACACAGAGAATTAGGTCTAAATTATTTCAGAAAGCACTGAAGCTCTTACTGTCCAGGCCCAAGAAATGTCAGACTATGACCAAATCCCCCAGCATTTGAACTTGTTGTGTGCTTTAGAACAACAAAGAAGATAACAGCATTGGTTCCAGAAAGCCATCTCCTCCTCAACAAGCAGTGCCAAAGAAGAATGTAACTTGGAAAATGTCAGCATAGATCAGCTTAAGGGTTTATTTACTGTACAGTGCAAGAGCTTTAGATTGTTCAGTAGAGAATAATTTTAAATTACCCAAGGTGCTGCTTAAATTGAACAAAACCCTTTCTAAATTTCATAGAAAATAATCACATAGTTCCAAGTTTAACAAAATACAAAGGTAACCCCTAATGCTGATGAACTTTTAAACAGTAAATAGTGGAAGTCCATTTTTTCCTATAGCCAACTTTATGTGTACCTTTCATGTAAGCTACGTATAATGCAAGGTGTACTTAGAATAGGGCTGGTTATGTTAAGGCAGAACAAAAAGAAAATCTTAAATAATAATACTATGCCAATATTCTAGCAATTTTACAGTACTGATTTCTTAATTCACTTACAACATCCTGTGGAGTCCATAGCTGACACTAAGGCAGGCAGACACAGAGAAAGGTCATAAGCCTGCCCTGCTCTGAGGCCGATGAAATGCACCTGGAAGTGAATATGCCTGTGTGTAGGAAAGCAAACCGATATTTGTCAGGCAGCACACACAAATACTGTGCTGAGGTGGGCTCCTTGCCTGTCAAGAGGACAGACACTCCAGAGGCAGCAAGTATATGCTTAGACCCAACAGACTGGCTTAGACAGACTAACAAGACACCCCCCAGAAGCCACGCTGACAAAAACTAGCAGTTTAAATAACACAGGAGCCCAAATTAACTATTTCTGGCCTTCTTCACTTCCTTGCTTTCCATTACCCCAGCTGACCCAGCTCACTGGACTTTTCTGCTGACAGCCTTGGCCACTAAGTGGTGAGGAGGGCACGATTCTTATATAACATTTTTCCCTTTAGACAGATATTTTGTTATCAAGGACTGCTGAGTGCTTTTAGTACCAATTTGTACTAGACACGCTCATTTTGACACTGCTTGCTGAATACAGCAACGTGAGATACAATCCTGTTGAAAGCAAAACCCAGACCTACTCAGCTTACTCAGTTCCCTCCCAGTACGTTTAAGAACTGCATGCTCCAGTCTGTCCCCAAATTACATTCCTTCCAAAATATCCAGACATCTGGTTGTTTCTTCCTTAGAATAAAATGCGAAGAACCTGGAAGACCATAAGGGGTTAAATATCCCAATCTCTGCTTTCTCCATGCTCACCACCCTCAGTGCTTCTGCTGAATGTACAGTCTTCAGTTTCAAAATAATCTTTCAAACTTGATTGAAAGTAGCAGTTTCACACTCAAATAAATGGCCATGGGGGCTGAGATCGCCACAACTGCATAAATATTCATCAGAAAACAGATCGGGAATAAGACAAAATAATACATTTCAGATGCCTTCTTTAAATGCAAATCAAAAATAAAGACCTTGGGCGGCACAGCGCATAGAAACTCCTTTCCGGCCAAAGGACTCCAGTGATTCATTCACAATTCAGAATGATTAGACCAACATTTTCTACCCTGCAGCTGAGGAAAACCTTAAGTTAAGGGGATTTCAGTAAATACAGAAGCACCTGGTGCGTTTCATTCAAGATCTGTGCAGGCTAAGCAAGAGTGGGAGTAAGGCAAAGGTTTCCTACCTCCGTACTGCTTTTGATTAATTGCAGTGGAAGTGAATTCTTTCATGCACTATTTTAAAGTGGAATAAGATTATTACAGGAGTGACTGATCTCTGAGAAATCACAGAAGATATGGATGAACGCAGACATGCACTAGTGTACAAATTTTAACTTGAACTCCTTTGTGTCGCACAGGCATCCCATGACCCCATCCCCTTTTTTCCCTTACCTTGCAGTAATGTTCTGGGTAGACATCCTCACTGAGATATCAGCAACGACTCTTATCCCTGGGAGAATCCCACAGCTCCAGAGCCCATCACTGTGTGTGAGGGATTCAGACCAGTTCTACCACTGTGCATTACTTGACATTTAGAGAAGCTACTTTTCAAATGTCACCATGATACATAGTCCCTGGTGCACTGAAATCTATCTGGAGTACTAGTCCTTTACACTCTATATGAAACACTTTCCTCTCTCCCCTCTTTCGTATACGAATTCACCACTAACTGCCTTGCTGACTGATCGCTGAGATGGTCAGCTTCTCCAAAGGTGCACGGGAGGCAAACGGGTGGAAATCTCAACATATGGCTTTTATCAATGTGTTGACACTAATTTGCAAAAGCATCACCTCCTGAAGGAGGACGGTGTTCAGGTAGTGCAGGCTCCCGAGTTCTCCACCATGCCATCATGTCTAAAGGCCACCTGAACTGCCACTTCATGCCGGTGATGGGAGCAGCCTTCCAGCGCTGTTGAATGCCACAGCTGCTGCCAAACTCATTTAGAAGGAGCTACAGCCACTCTGCCTTTCACTGTCATACGCTTGCAGTGCTCTGCATATCCACAAATACTCACACAGACATTTAAAAAACTGGGTCCTGACTGCATTGGGTTTTGAGAATAGGATTGCATTGGTTTCTGAGAATACTCTTGTGCTGGGAACATTTGGTGAAACAGCCCACTGCACACGGACCCCATAGAAATTTAAGATTAAGACCCAGTTAAGAGCTATGTTCATCTACCATCAGTGGATGAACCATATCAGTGAGATATAAAAAACGTGTTGTTTCAGTTTGAAATAGGAATGCAAACATCTACTGTTTAAAATGAGCATTTCACTAGCACCTCTAACTGTTTTTGTGCCCATTTCATGGTAGATATTCTGAGGCTAGCCACTTATTTTATGTAAACAGGAGAAGTCTTCTGACAAGCCTACTGACTCAGAGTCTCTTACTGCTACAGTAGTCTTATTACAGACTGCTACAGAGTCTTATTCTGCATTGTTATATGCCTAAGTGGACTCTTACAGTCTATCAGGTACAAGATCCCTTCTTTCAAATGGCTCTGGTAATTTGACTCTAGGTTCATGTCCAGCCAAAGGGTGCACTACACTAACCTGACACTCTCATCGAGTTCCTCATTTCCGGGATCTCCTGCTCCATTTTGAAGGGAGATGCCACACTATTGCTTTGTCAATTGTCCAGAACAGCTGCTTATTTTTCAGGATACTTATCACATGCCTTCACCAGTGCTTCTGCTATTTCACACTTTATCCTGTAGAGTAACCTGAGATGAGTATCATCCGGTCTGGGGGATTTGCTACCCCTAGGGTTCTCAAGTTGCCTTATGTGAAACAAGTACGTGCAGATTGAAAACCCAGAGTAATAAAAGTAAATAATGCTTTGTTCCTTCATACAATATCTCAAATTTGTTTGAAAAATTATTTCCATGTGAAGTTAACATCTTAATTTTAAATTTAATTAGAACTTCACTAGGAAAATAAAATTTACCTTCCAGATTGCCACAAACACACCCAAATCAGAGTTTGACATCCTGAATCTGACTTCAAATTACTGCTGTCTGCAAATTCAGGTAATCTGAAAAAAAAGAGTAAGCTATATTTTCCATAGACTAAAGAATCCCCTCACATTTCCAACTTCCTCATTGTTTTTCTTTCCTAACTGGTCCTTCTCATTTCAAAGCGCATTAGCGTGAGTCTATGTTTTAAGCAACTAAGAGCTAACATGGTGATATTATATTGCAAACACAAAGAGTTTCCTGTCTAGAGCAATTATTGCTGCCACCTTTAAGGAGCTATGGCACATTAGACTCTCAGTTATGAGCCAAGGGCTTCCAATAGCCTAGTACAGCTGCAGTCAGTAATTTGACCTGTTATTATACATCTGATCAGAGTAGACTGAAATATTTATAAATATTCACCCAAAAATGATTTATGAATTGTTGATAATCATTAGCATATACATGCATTTTATAGATGAGTAGATAAGCAAGCATCCAGTACATCCACAGCTGCCAAGAATGGAAAGCAACATTTACTTTATCTCTAATAGTTACATTTTCAAAGGTAATTTGAAGCACACGGGCTAGCAGATAGAAGTACTCAAAAGGGACATAATTTTCCAAAAAGGCTATGCACTGAGATTCAGAAAATTAGACATAATGGTCTCAACATGAACATCCAAAATTGCTGCTCATTTTTTAAAACAATATACCCAATTTTAAACTTCACAGAGATTCAGAAATTACATTTTCAATGATGAAGTCAACAGAGGCTATGCAGTGTTTCTGTCCGTGGACGTGAGGATAGCGAGCCACAGTCACCCAAATGAGCAGCTTCTGATAGAGGTGGCACAGCCAGAACTATTCCAGATCAGCAAACCAAGGAGCTTGTTTGGCATTTCCTTGCTGCCCCTTTTCTCTAACATTTTTTCCAAATACAAGGAGTAGGGGAGTCTGGATATTCTAGGTTTTTGGTTTGCCTTTTTCTTTTTTAATTAGGTATTTGGGGTTGGCAGTAGAGACAGGTTAACCTATCTGTAAAAAGTTTCCTTCCAAACATTTTGAGCATGCATGCTGTTTCCAGAAACTGAGCCCCAGAGCATCTCCATTTGGTTCAGACAGATGTCTGTGCTCTCCCAGGATCTTATCCAGCCTTTTGCACCTGCCTTAGGAAGCTGTTTTTCTCCTTTCCCTCCTGGGCTGCATGTGGCTTGGCCAGCAGCACAAAGAGGGCACCTATGCTGTTCCTGCACTGAGCTGGCACAACAAAGACACAGGAGCAGAGGGGAAAAGCTAGAGGAGAGGGAAAAAAAAGAAAAAAAAAAAAAAAAAAGAAAGGAAAGGAAAAGAGCCGAGAGCTAAACTTTCTAGTGCTGAAGGGAGTTCCAATTCCCTCGAGATGTTTTGGCAGTGAAAGGAGGTTTGTTTTATCTCAGATGACCTATATATCAGTATTAATTAGTACTCATTTGAAAGATATTCTCTACTGGAAGCCAAATGTACTTGAAAGGGGAGGACTTTTTAAATGCTGCAAACTCAAAGTGAGGCACGATTCTCACACACACATACACCTGCTACAACTATTTTCTTCCACTGCAATATAGACTATATTTCACTGAAAAATGATTGAATATTCAAACAAAAATATGGGCTATGGGAAGTCCAGTTCCTCTACGTGCACACTGCTGTTTTCCCTACACAGACAAGTACAAAACATGAAGGACAGAACAACCTCTAAATGAAACTGCAGCATCACACGGTTCTGCTACTTCAACTATTATTTTCTCCTGGAGAACTTGTTTTTAAAATATCCTGAAGTATGGAAGTGTCTTGTTGGGAACAAGATGAGATACTATACAATGCAGGAAACTAGGGTTAGGAGACAAATTCTTTAATCAATTATTGTCTAAAATATTCTATCTTTACAAGATCGATCTTAAATCACCAGCTGAGGCTGGAGAATTATTCCCCTGCCTCCTTTAGAAGTGACAAATGAAAGCAATTTTCTGCTGTGAAAAGGGAAGAGGAGTTTTCAAGTCTCATCAATACATTTCAATATGGTATTAATATAAATCTCTCTTTGAATGCCTTCACAAGCAATCTCAAGGAGTCAAAAAGTCATTTTTCTCTTGCACGAAAAAATAAAATGTGTTTAGGCAAGATCGCCAAATAAGTCGTTTTGTAGATAGAAATCTATTTCCAATTAATATGAAGAAGCCCCTTGGCCTTCCTAATTAATGAGCATTATCCAGTATAAAGCCTTAATTTTTATTTTAAGTGTGACTGATGAAATCAAGTGCTGCTGAAGAGCAGGACTCCTCTGGTCCACGCTCAGTATGATGCAGTAACTGTTGTGAGGGTCACATCTGCAAGCAATTTCCTGCCATTAGCGTATGCCTAGGAAACAAGGGAGACGGTCTGCAAAGGCAGCTGCAGGAAAATAAATAAATAAATAGATGAAGTCCAACCACAAGGCAAAGCACCAGTTCACAGAAACCTACCCATGAGAGGTAGGCTAAAGTCTGACTAAAAGCTCAATGTAGATGATGGTAGACTGTCCAGATCCTTCAGGAAGCTCTGGATCAAACCCTCAGCAGGACAAGACAATACAAAGCAAAACTCTGCTCTGCTTTCGAGCCTGCAGCAAGCAGGCAAACTGAATTCTCAGTCCCTTGTTTGGCAGAAACAGGAATGTCTTCCAACAACCATGTTTTTTTTCCGAAGGGAATCCTATTCCTTCCTCCTTAGCCAGGAAAGACCCCAGTTTTGTAACAGAGGACCTTTCAGATTGGAAGGAAAAGGCTATGGGTTGGCATCCAGCAGGAAGAAATCACAACATCAGGGAGACGTAAGAGCTGCCCAGTAGGATAGGGGGCTACTGTTTTCCAGAACGCAGTTCAAGTCTTTTGTTACCATGCCCCAGAAAAATGGCACAACTGCTTACTGCTGAGGACTACAAGCAGAACAAGTGGCATTTCTAGGTGCATACTGTGCCCTCCCTCCATCCTTCCCAATGCTTCTCTTCTCTGTCTGAATTCTCAAGTGATTTTCCACAGCATTCTGTGTGCGTGCAGTAATGCACTGAGTAAACATGATCCAATGCAATTAATGAACTGCATTAAAAAATGCATGTAAAATTGCCCATCAGCTGATAAAACACAGCATCACACATGACAATTGTCACACATGATAATTATAACTGCCATTCCTCATGGATCCCATGGATTAGTAAGAGGAAGCAGATGAAGAGACCTTGAAACACATTGTGCACTTGCAGTCTGCAGTCAGACAAGGCTACAGTTATGGCACCAAAACCCACAGTTCCTGGGGAAAAAGGAGAAAACAAAACAGAACAAAGAGAAAAATCCCACACACCACTTACCAGCTATCCAAGGAGCTCGGCACAGACAGTTTACACCTGTTCTGTCTCCTGCTGATTTTACAAAAGAAATCCATGCATCCCACACTCATAACTTCCAGGAAATGTCAAAAAAAAAACTCTTAAAAGCCCACACCTCAGAAAGCCAGGCTGGGTAGGAAAGCAGGGAAGTGTTCACTTTTCAAGGAAATCTTCTCAGTGTCAACTCCTAAGCCCCCTCCCTTGCCTCCCACCACAATAGATTAAACTGAACCAGAGAAATCTAAACCAGCAGTAGGAAAAGAAGAGATATCAAAGGCAACTTCTTGTAAAAGAAACGGTGCTTGCAAGCTGACGGGTGTGAGTTTGCTGCAATGATGCATGGCTGCATGGCGAGCGTATATGTACACACACATGCACACACACGTCAGACTCTTCCTTGGAGTGGATTAAGTGGCAGATGGTGTCAGAACCTGAGCTGCTGTCAGGAGCAGAGTTCATGCTGTCCTGCTCCCCTGCCGCTTAGAAAGGAAAGCTGCAAAGACAAGCCATTGAAAAAAGGCTGTTAAATAGCTGACAATCAGTTTTGTCCTTGGCAAGGAGTGGAGTGACACCCCTTTACTTGCTCCCTTCTCTGCTCTGAGTCCTTACCTGCAAATTCAACAGAGGCGAAAGAGAAAACAAAACACAGATGCGCAATTTCCAAGTGTGAAAAAATCCAGAGGCTCAGATTTACATAGGGAAATTAGAGCCTGCTGTTACCAGCCCAAATAGCAGAACCTGGCACAGAGCAGGGGAAGGGAGAACACATAGCTAAGGGTCTGTTAGAGCCACAGAGTAGGAGAAAAAAAAAAAAAAAAAGCTACATTTTATTGTCTACAGAAAGAAAACAAATGAAATAACATTTGGGAGGGATGCACCAGCCGAAAGCAGTCACAATGACTTTGTGCAGGCCACCCTGTTATTAATACTTATTATAGATAACAAAGGTTTTCAGGCTGAGCAAAAGGGTCTTTTTCAGTTCCTAAGACCTCATCTCTCCCTGTCACCTATCTCCCCTTTCCCTCTCCTCTGAGCACCTGCTTTACATAGCTTTCCTTGTATGAGCTTCATGGATAATTGATAGCTGCGCTCGTCCAGCTGATGCTAAGAAAAGAACGGCAAGGTGGTTCGACACACGCCTGCTATAAATAGAAGCACAACACGGCCAGCATTTGCCAACATCTGATGACGCCTTCCCTCCTGGGTCCTAATGTTAGCTCATTTCTGAAAGTCAGGGAAGCAAACGAGAGCAAGGTAAAACGCTTTCCATTAGTATTGCGCCGACTGAAGGAATAAAAATAAGAGTGAGGTTTTATATTTTTATATGACATACTAAAAATGCACACACCACAAAACCTTACGGATAGTTTGCAACGCACAGTTTAAAAGCCTTTCTGTTTTTTAGCTGCAGCAAAGCTGAGAACGTTTAGCTGTTGCTGTGTGTTTGGAGGCCAGGCTGAGAAGCCCACCAGGGTCCCGAGAAGATCTTATTGCTAAGCACAGCGCGCTGCAGGCTCGTCGGAGAATAAAGCAAAACTTCCCCGGCTGTGCTAAGCCCCGAGGTATGTCTGTAAAGTGTACAGTCACATACTGAGGGGCGCACGAGGCACTGACCAACACAGGCACTGCGCCGACAGCAAGGCCCCCAGCCTTGTCACTGCCCCAATTACAGGTATTTAGGGGCAGCCTCCTGACCTGTCCCTACTGGGTTATACGGCTTCCGGCAGGAAAAATCATAATCTTGTTTGGGTTGTCACCAAGGAGTCAGGCAGAGGCTCAGGAAGGTGCTCTCTTCCACCAACACCTTCCGGCTGATGGGACATTTCCCCCCCTTCTACCACTCCTACAGGGCCGGAATCACCTTCGCCAGACGCTCCAGGCACAGCTCACCTCTTGCCTCCCTACAAGCCAATTCGTGGACATACATCACAGCCACCGAGCATGGGCGTAGAGAGCAATCTGCCTTTCAGAGCAACCTGCCTTCCAAGAGCTGTGGCATTTTCTGCTTTTGATCCAGCGAGAAGCACTGCTAGAAGGGCTCCCTAGAGCATTTGCACCACTGGCTGTGGCAGGTGAGCACAAGCACTCGCCACGCTCAGAGCATTCTGCATTCCTGCAGCCAACAGCTAACCCAACACAGCGTAGCCACCAAATTCCTTGCTCCCGCACTGGGGCAATTCTTTTTCCTCGTTTCATCTTAGTCATCATGGACAGTTATACTTAGCAGATCTATTGATTTTTCTTTTTCTCCTCCTAAAGTAAAAAGGCCTATTTCTGGAAAATCTCAGCATCTTCCCTCCGCAAAGGCTAATATAGACTGCTCCTGTTTGCCAGGTCTGAGCCACTGGCATCTAGCTACCATAAAAGCACCATCAGGACAAATAAGGCAAGCTACAGTTCAAAACTTGGCCTTCCTAAAGAAAAGCTGAGTATTTGCCTCAAAATGTGCCGAGGTCTCACAGCTGGTTTACTTCTCACAGTAGCTACCTCCCTTTTCAAAGCTGATAAACTCACACACACGCTCAGGTCTTTCTCATTTTCTTTCTTGGTGGTAATCACAGCCTGAAAGCCACTTGAGACAGCAAGAGTAGAGCTCTGTGGAAATGACAATTTATCTTAATTCCCAATTGGATATAGGAAACGTGGCATTTCCAACAGGAGGAATGTACCATGGCAGAGCAGCCATCACACCCAGACCAGGCACAGTCACAGCACGGGAGCAGAATTGCAGGGGGAAGGCGAAGGCGAAAAATAAATGAATCTTTGGTTTCAAAGTTCTGTGTGGCTCCATGACAGTCCAGAGGCACACAGTGGGGACGGTCACACAAATCCACACAACTTTGAGGGATGTGAGAAGTGTTTTTTATCCCTTAAAGCACCCCCAGAGACCTGCATAAGGGGCGGGGGGAACGTGGAGAAATATTCCCCAAAGCTACTGAGAAAAACTGCATCAAGAGCAAAAGAAAAAGCCTCCCTTTCAGAAAACTGCTTACCCAGGCAGCACTGGAGGGCAAGCACACTATAGGAGAAACAAAGAGAAAAAGCACTGAAGCAGTTTTTCTTCTCACCAGCCAAAACATACAAACACCAGAATGGAAGCTTTAAATATTTAATACCTAAAACAAACAGGAGAATTTCCCCAAACAAAACTGTGCATTCAACACAAACCAGCAATTAAGATGATACAGGTCTACCTGCAGCTATACTTGCAGCAATCAGGGACAGGTAAAACCCATTGCAGATAGGAAGGTGGGGGTTTGCTTTAGAGCAGTGGAGAGGCAGGAATAGGGTGGAGAGCTCCCGACCTTCCCTGCCTCTGCCACACATGCACTGAGGGCTTAGCACCACCAAAGGAGCAGGCAGCAGTGAGCAGGGATCAGTGCTAAGAGTCTCAACAGATTACGCTGTTGTTTTGAGGTCCTGTAGGAAAGCAAATGAACCTTATTTGTAACTCTTGGTTTAGTTTAATATATTAAATGGCTACCACGCTGGATACTATTTGAGGCCTCGGGTAGGGAGAGCTGGTGCCACTAGCCACATGTTGGAGTCCTCAGATGCTTGAATGGTGCCTTGCTCATACACTTGGGTCTGAAACAATCACCACCCAGCATCAGGAAAGCCTTCCCCCCAGCGCACTCCAGCAATGGGATTTTCCTGCCTTCCCTTGCAGAGGCCTCTGTGCATTTCCCCAAGACCTTGGGGTTTTTGGAGGGGGGGATATTTCCCTATGGCTCAGGGACCCAGGAGGTTGGAAATAGCCAGAATATTTGCTGATCACTCCTTGTGATGCACTAGAGATTTCAGAATTGTGCTAAAGGGCTTAGTCTTACTACAGGGAAATAAGGATTCATTATAACCTATAGAAAGAAATTTATAACACTTTCCCTACGTCTCCAGACTATTAATATGGATGATTGCAGGGCAGCCCCCAGTGATTGACATGGTTCATTCCAAGCCTTCATGGATAGCCTCACCTCCCCTATGTATTTATTTTAATCTTTTTTATTTCCTCATCATCCTTTCATAAAGGAGGCATTTTGACAAGCACACAAGCCTGTACATATTACACAAAGTCAACGTTTCTGCAGGTTAGCCACAGAGGTGATTAAGTGATTTCCACTCACATTCATTTACCACTGAAATTGTCTATCCCAGATACCTCTTTATATATTTTAGTATATTAACAGCTTGATCTATTGTACTTGGGGCTGCAAGCCCAAAAGTTTCTACTAATCCTAGAATCACAGAATGCTTAAGGTTGGAAGGGACCTCTAGAGATCATCTATTCCAACCCTCCTGCACACGAGGGTCACCTAGAGCATATGGCACAGGGCTGCATCCAGGCGGGCTTGGAAGATCTCCAGAAAAAGAGACTCCACAACCTCTGGGCAGCCTGTTCCAGTGCTCTGGAACAGAATCCCAGTGCAAAATGCGCTAAGGAAACAGGAGTGAAAGATTTCCAGGTGAAAAGATGTTTCCCAATGAGGGGATAAGTCAGAGCAGTGGTGCACTAAAACCCGCTCCTGATGATGACAGCCTCTAGAAGAAATCGCCTGGCTGAAAAGCAGAAAGGTAAGACAAAAGATCAGATAGACTGAATGAAAGACATGGAAGGGGAACCTTCCTTAGAAATATAGTCATGCCAGGGTTAGACTCCCTCTCTGTCCGGCCGAAAAGACCCTGAGGCCTCACATCATCCAGTTTTCTCTCTGGGCTCAATCTGCAAGTGTAGGTGCTGGGAAGTTAAAAAGGTCTCATACATAGAGGGGCAAAATGCCTGCAATTCTCTTTAGAAAGATCCCTTCATGCTTGTAAGAAACAGGAGTCTATATCTGCCATTTTCACAGAAGGCACCCTCTCTCTGATGCAATTTAGCCATAAGTCAACACCCACAGTAGATATCCTTAGTACACTGCTGTGCAGACAGACCAGAATGAGGGAGACATCTGCCACAGGCTATACCCAGGAGCAGCCAGAAAGTGCAAGATGTTGTAAGGTCTGGCATTGAAATGGTGGCATTTCAAGTGGCACTTCCCTGCCACTGCAGCAACTCTCATGGATTTGAAGGAAAGTCTTAAACACACTTCTATTTTTTGGCCATTGCAGGTTACTGTTCTTTCTGCCACAGCTTCTCATGGTTGCTCCTAAGCATAGACAAGCAAAAGAGAATTATGACAGGCATCCCCGCACATGGTATGGAAACTAGTCAGATTTTGAATGTTATAGGGTCATACAAGGATAAATCTGTAAACCACTCAAGATAGACAGACAGCATCTGCTTCTTTAGGACAGCATTAGCTCATAATACCAATTTTTAATTTTTAAAGCCAGGCCTCTATGCAAATTGCTCAAAATCATGTGTGCTGCCCAGTTCTATGAACACTAAGGTTAATTTCTGAATGGCAAGACGACATCAGAGATAGGAATTAAAGTGTGCCCTGACCCTAAACTTATGTAGCAAACGTTTGGATGGAGACAATTTGGAGGAGATTTTACTTAGCTTGTCAAAACAGGTATCCTGTCACTGTGATGTTTTTATTTCCTTTGGGAAAGGCATTTGTGTCCTGGCTGCCTACTTGGGCAGCAGTGGTGATTTTAGGAGATGCAAGGGGGAAACAAAAATAATCGGTAAAAAGGTGAGCTCACAGGAACATGTCTGTCTGAGGAGCTTCTTATGGCATGGTGTCTGCTAAGTAGTAGGCTGACTCTCCGTTAGCTTTAGTTTCTTTTTTTCTTTATCCTTTTATTTTCCTACACTCTTTTCTAGCCCTTTGTCCTTTTTTTCTGAAGTCTTTGATGTCCAAGGATCTCTTCAATTAACCTTGTCATTTTTTCCCTTCTTACTTTTAAATTAATACTTTATCCTTCTAAAACCTTTGTCTTCCATAAGTAGCAAGACATTTTCTCCTCTTTTTCCTCCTCCCACCTCTTGCATCCTCCCCCACACACTCTCTTTCTAATCCAGTATTCTCATCACACATTTTCTTTCTCTGCCTTCCTTTTTCCACATCCTCCATCAACTCCCCCTCCTTCCCAGTTGCTCTCAATGCCTCCCTCTCACATTTAGTTCCTTTTCTCCTCTAACTATTCCTTCCTTCTCCTTTTAGACTGCTCTGCTCTTACTGCCCTGAGTCAAATATTCATCATTCCCACCCACATGACATGCATTTTGCCCTTTCTTTCCCTACATCAGTTTCAAGTCTTTTCATTACCTTTCATTTTCCTATATTTTATTCAGATTCTTGTTACCTACCTCCTCTAAGTTCAAGTGCGTACCTCTCTTCACGCTACCATGGATTTCCCATCTCTCACCCTTTTCTTCTCCCCAAATATTCTTCACTCACCCTCTCTCCTCTTAGCTATCCTAAATAGGTCCAGTTATTAAAAACCATGACCTATAAAAGGTTTTGACATTTGACATTTTTGGATCATGAATAAAGCTCCTGATTTTGCAGGTTCTCACAACACCCCCACCCAGTTCTTTGCAGGTCTCCATGTGCTTCACTTATGCTTCAGTCCTGCCATAAGCAGTCTCCTCCACATGCTTTCCTTATCTGGTATAAAGCCATGTACTTTAACCCTGGATAGGCAAGGCTCATGAAGCCAGGTCTGGGTTATATCATGCAAATCAAACAGCTCAGTGTGGCTGGACAAGCTCATAACTTGTACTTACTTCAGCCATGCCAAAACCAACCTGATTGCAGTCTTTGGCAGTAGACAGACTAGCGTGGCTTTCTTCCACATCCTTGCGAGCCTGGACCAGTGTGGGTGTACCAGGATGAACAGGGAATGTGTCCTGCATCCACTGCTCAGAGGTAATGTGAGCTCTAGCGGAAGCTATGTTGACCACCAGATGTCAAAGGGAAAACACAGTTCTATCTCAGCATGCGATATTTTTTACTGGTAGACAGAAGAGAATGATTATGATGAGTTATTAGAAAATAAAATAACAAAAGGATGTGCAAGAAAGTGAGATGAACAAACAAAATCCATTTAAGGAAATCACTCAATCAGCCTCCCAGGACTGGGGTTGCCCAGAGCACCATCCAGTAGGAACTCCAACACAGCAGCTCAAGGTTGTACAGAGATGATTATTTTCTTCATTGTGAAAAACACCTAAGCAATAGTTATACTTAACGTCCTCCAGCCTCCTCTCACTCTCAGAATCAAAAGTATATTTTTGCATCTTCATTCCCATGAGAAAACCATGATAGAGATGTAGTTCTCAACAGGGGCATGGCATTTGAAGGGAGAACACGAGCAGCAAGCAGCCATGTTCGTGGGCTACATAATACACACATACACACACAGAAAGAACACCAAAATTAAAGTTGCCACAAGGCCAGAGAAAATATCTACCCAAACTTCGATTAGACCTGGGAGAAAGAGTCAAAGCTCTCAAAGCAGAAGCTCTCGATGGAAGCATCATGTCCCCAGGGATGATCAGTAGACATCATGTCCACAAGCCTGAACTAGTGCCCCTTCTGTCCTTGCCACTTGGCTTCTCAGGTCCCTCAGTCTCCCTCATCTCCTGCCATTTCACTCCTTTCATTTAAACCACACAGAGCAGGAATATCAGGGTCCATCAAGGCACTTTGCCTCATGACTTTAAAGACCTGCTTAACCAATAGGGAGAATTTGTCCTTTGTCTTTGAGGCAGATTACAGAAAAATATCTCCCTTCAGCAAAGGGGTGATTGCTGCAGCAAGGAACAGGTCATTTTAATCCAAAATCTTGGGGTCTGCACTAAATGAATTCATCACCTCCCCCTTCCTCCCCAAATCCTTGAGGTGCTTCTGCTGGGAGCCAGTTGCCATAGGAACCCTAATCTTTATCTGCTTTGCTTGTTAAATCAGCTGGCATCAGTACTCTCCTTTATGTGCTGCTCAGCCCTCCTCCTTCCCCCTTTAACCCTCCATCCCCCAAAAAAGGGATCAAAAGGAAGAGAATATACTTGACAAACCTCTTTTATTCCCCTCTATCCTTTGCCAAACTTCCTATGAGCTTTTTTCCAAGTCTCAAAGTGTTAAATTTGACCTAAGCCACCACCATAATGCAGAGAGGTGCATTAGGCACGTGTTTCCTGGCTTTAGAAAATAGGAAAGGAAGTAGAGTCAAGACAGATAGCAACAGGTAGGATAACATCTTGAAAGCCAAACACCACAATGACAAAGCCAATTAAACTCAATTATTTTAAGTAAAAGCTTTCCAACACTTGCCAACATCCTTCCCACCTCTGGCAATCTCCAACTCCATCAGCACTATCCCACCTCATTATACGCAAGCAGTGCAGTTCTAGTGCCATTTGTGAGGGGACTGCCCTGAAAAGACATTTCAGGGGAAAGATGAAAAGGAGAAGCAAAAAAAGACAGACATGGGAAAAAAAAAAGAGACATAAGACATTCCACGGCAAGATGTCTGCTGTGGCCTTGAGATTTTGTTAGTGTGAACAGGTTTTTCCCTCATATGGACTAAATATCTAGGCCAGACCTGTACAGGGCACAGGCAAACCTTCCTTCATCTGGTCTTAAGCCAATCCTTAGAAGGTGATAGTTCCCATTCAAAGACAGCTTTTCTCACATATTTTCTTGAAAGAAAGGCAGCAAACTGCAATGGCAGAGGATGCAGGGTGAAGTAATCAAGCTGTCTGGTTTGGGGTTCACATGCCATAATCTAACCATGCTTCCCATCTCAGCAGATGTCTGTGCTAAAGACACAGATTCTGAAGCTACTCTTCCCCTCATAATGCTCTCTGGCACAACAAACATTATCCAAACAAAGAACAATCTTATCTCACCCATTCACATTCAAGAAAAGGTTTAGAAAATTACTTATATGAAGACCTGAAAGCACAGAAAGAAGAAGAATCTCAAGGGGTTGAATTCATGTCCACATGTAACAGTGAGATGGGTCAGCAAGCCAAAATCCTGATTTACCCAGCATTGAAATAACTAGGCAAATGCTTCATTCCCACCACTTTACAAACACACATAAATGAACTCATAAAGAGGCCTAAGCTTTGGGGTTGTTCAGGCATATCCTGGACATCTCTTGCAGCTCTTCAGGGCCATATGAATCATGGTGCTCAGAGAAGTCTCCATAAAGCTCAGCCTGCGCCCACGCGAAAAAGGCCCTACTCTAAAAGCAACGGGGACTGCCGACCTCCGTCTGAAATAGGGCTTGGGCTGGCCCGTCCTTAGATGAGAGCTTCAACAGCTTGAATCAGAACATGCGTGGATCCTCTTCTTTTTTTCACAAGACTCCAGCTAGGACTTTTAATGGGAGCACTCAAATATGGAAGCTCTGTTATGCTGACTTTACTCATACTAGCCCAAACTTAGGTAAACTGCAATTTCCTGGAGTTCCTGGTATTTCTTACTCCCAGGAAGGTTGGAAACATTACTCAAGCAGCCTTTTCTAGTTGTATTCCATGCATGTTTGGTCAGACCCACAAACAGAAAGGAGAGATATTTGAAACTGGAAACACTTTTTTCGGACCTGTTTTCACAAGGGAATTAAAAAAAAAAAAAAGAAAGAAAAAAAGAAAAGAAAAAAATCAATTATAAATCTCCCTTAAGGTTTGTTTGTATGCTGGATTAAGAAATGTCCTACGTCAGATTAATTTGTCCTGTCAGAAGTCTTTTCCATGATAACCATATGCCCCTGGTCTCTAGAGAGCAAATTTAAGTTCAGGTTAAACCTTCTCTCTCTGTCTACTCTGTCCCTTTCTATCTCTCCACTAGGGCTAATTTTTGAAGAGAAGAATGCAGAAAACCTAAGCGGCTTTGCTAGCCCATTTCCAGCCTGAAAGGGTGCATGGATCAGCAGTAAATACTGCGGGGGTTATTCCTTCTGCTTCAATCCCCATGAGTCTCCCACCTCCAGTTTTGCTCAGAGATTCATGGCTGAACAACCCTAAAGAGAAATTCATTAAAACAACTGAATTACCCCTGAGTTTATATATGAGCTAGAAAGAGGTGGTCAGAGATGGGGAAAAAGTGTGTGAGATTTAAACAGGAAATATAAATTATCAGTTATGTATTTGAATTTAGACTTCTAGTACCTCAGAAGGTTTGCATGCTGTATTTTCACAGACTTCATGAGGTGAGACCCAGGAATGAATTAGGTGGGTTTCAGAGAGAGTTTGAGGGCTTCTTTGCAAGAGCTTTGTGCGGTGTTCAGTTCTTCCTTCCCCATCCCATCCCATGCAGAACTTACACAGGGTCCTCCTCAGCTTATGAATTCCTGCTGCGCTAAGACTTCTCTGCTACCACCCCCACTCTCTGAGTGACTCAGACTTATTAAGACAACTTCTCTTTTTCTAGTTCCTCACCTCCAACACACTCTCAATGCATTAAACCACAGAGTCCTGCACATATGTAATCCTCCCCCAAGCACCCTCCCTCGTCCAACTCTCCTCCCACAGTTCTTGCACTCCTCCATTCTGGGAGGATAAAGCCAGTCAAAACCCACCCAAATGACCTCAAAGCTCCCTCCTGTGCTTCGCTTCTTCAGCTGCTCAAGGAGCCTTCTCCAGGCCCTGCGATCTGGGCCTGGAGGCACCAAGATGAGCAGGCTCAGGGCTGGAGCACGCTTCTGCTCTCCCTTTAGCATAGCTTTAGGCAAAGTCAAGGCCTGCCACAAATAAAGATACTGTGACCAGGCATATGGCAGAGAGGCCACAGCACTGTGCTTTCTGACCCACAGCGCAAATGCAGAACACAGTCTGTAACTTTATGGACTATTTTGGTGACCAACAGGCTCCTTAAGCAGGGGACAGCTTTATTACATACAAGAAGAGAGATCTGTATATCACCATTTGCCTCTTCTTTTAGAAGTTTCAAGGAAAAAACACTGTCTTCAGGATTTAGGCCCAGCAAATACCCCAATTTTACACCAGACTGTGGAGTGTGGCACATGGGTTACCACAGTATGTGCAGCAAGAGGCTGAGGGAAGCCTAGAGAAGAGCAGCTCCAGACCTCAGATCCCACAGGCTATACTGGCAGTAGAAGGACAACAAGCAGCAAAGAAAACTGGCACTGAAGGGGGGAAAAGAGGTTTTTGCAGAAACTGGGGATTTGCTCACATTAGCATCTCTGTGGTGATACCGGGCTCTGTGCATATGCCTTGCTCTTGCTTTTGTTCCTGCTTTTCCATGACCAGCAACAGGTGGAGACGAGTGGGATGTGTGTGGAAGGAGGATGGGGTGGGAGCGAGAGAATATGTTCCTGACATTCAGGGATACATGCAAGGAGGGCTGCCTGTCTGCATCAGAAAGGGCCTTGAGATTGAGGAGAGGCTTCTTGAGCTGGGGGTATCTCAGGTAGAAGAATGGGGACAGATTTCTAATTCTGGCAGTGTCAGGTGGGAGTAGGGAATAAGGTCGAGGATTTCTGAAGATAAAGTTTAAAGAGTGCACAGATCAGAGTTACAGAAGGAATGTGTATCCCTGCCACCAAATGTAATTGTTCTTAAATTCATTTTCGATGATACTTTTGTGCTGATTAAGAAAGTGTTTATTTTTGAAGTATACTTGTGTGCACCTTCATTTCATAACCTACTGACGGACTGCTAGAAACACCCAGCATCCAGCAAATGGCTTCACTTTCTGTGCAGTTGGTTTAGCAGTTTCCCTAACCTACACAGCTGTATTTGACATGCACTATTTCTTCCCACTCTAATATTAAAGCCCTTCTCGAATAATGACTTTCAGGTCCAAGTGATTTGTGATGTGCATAAGAATGACCCTGCTGGAGACCCGAGACAGAATATTAACTGTGGTGGTCTTGGGTGAAAGATCCCTTCATTAATTGCTGCAGTCCTTTCAACCATCTTCTCCAGTTGAACAGTTCACTAATTTGCTCAGCACTATTCTGCTCTCTGAGAAACAGGAGTTACTTTCAGTTTCCTCCTCACTCAGAGGCAGCAGACACACAGCATGCGTCTTCGTCTCAGGATCCAAATGTGCAGTGTAAACCTTGCACATAAAATCCGTGGGAATCAGAACTGAGGAGAAGAGACACAGAAGAGGGGAAGGTTGTCCACTTCAGGCTTTTTGCTGGGCTGTGTTTCACACTCTGGAAAGCTGCTAAGTGGGCCGCCTCAGAAAAGATGCTTAAACAGCCTAATTATAGGTCCTGGTAACTGAACAGATGAGTTACAAGTCCACTATTCAGAGAAGAGTTAAGACATGAGCAATAACACAGTGGCAGCAGCTAAACTATCCAGCCAAGACACCTCGTCTCTGAACTTGAAAGTACCAGTCCTGCAAGAGAAGGACACAGACTTCTGGACACATACTAACCTGCGTGTCTCTGTGATGAGCTGCCAGCAAGTGCTTCAGCTCCTGTTAATTATAGTAGTGTTTGTACAATGATGAAACTACTTCTCTGGTGAAGAAGAGCTCTCATCAGAAAACTGGTTCTATTGCAATTAACATCTTTGAATATCCAAATTTAACATCCTCCTTGAGCCTTCTTTATTTCAGGAAGTTTGTGATCAATCAAGTCCTGAAATAGAGCTGAAAATCTGGGGTTTGGAGGGTATTTGGGATGAGGGGATGGCAATGTTTGCACTTTGAGGTTTTTTTTTAAATTATTTTTATACACAACGGTTTCAAATCAGTCAGTTGATATCTCTAACAGAATTCTAGCCTCACATCCCATTGCTGTATTATTTCTGAGAAAACTATCATCGCTATTTAAATTCAGAATGTGACACATCCATTCCCTTTCCTCCATCCTTTCCTCAGATACATCTGTTGGATAGGAGCATAGGCAGACGTAGCCAAAGAAACATGGACAATATTATTGCCTTCAGGAGGTTCAGACATTATCCCCTAGAGCAATCCAAACAACATGCCACAGAAGGCATCTTGCCTGTGTGCCTCCACAAATTCACAGACAGCTCAATTCCTAGGGCTCTCTGTTGTCCCATCAATCTCTACCTTTTCACAGAGCTGAGGGGAGCATGAGTAGACACACACACACACACACACACACACACACACACACACACACACACACACAAAAAAAAAAAAAGCCCAGCAACACAAGCCTAAGGTCATAGATCACACTGCATCTGAAACATTCAGTACTTTCTACATAAATATATGGCCTCTTCCTGCAAGTTATTTCCAATATTATTTTCAATAAATGAACTTTGTGAAATGAAGGAAAACAGCTTCTTTGTCTCAGGCACCTTGAAGAGAAGTAAAAAGACTATGCAAAATGCTTTTCTCTTCTTGCCCCACAACAAACGACCAAAACAGTGAACATACCTACTCTATAGCACTATCAATGACTATGGAGGGAGGGGAAGGAGGGGGAAAAAGCCTTATAGAGAAAAGAACCAGTTTAGCAGAAAACTCACTACCAGCTAGCTATTCAATTTAAAAAATAAAATTCTCAACTGAAGTCATCAGAAACCTAAATTTCTTGGTTCTCAAGTCATAACCATGAAAGAGAATACTTTTTTTATAGGGTGAAAAATACTCAGAAGAGTTTTGGCTCTACTGCATTCAGTTATGTAAAATTTTGATTTCCTGGTAGATGGCAGTAGACCTTTCCCAGTTTTAAAGACCCAGTGAATGCTGAGTGCCTATATATTTAGCAATGCAAATCACTAACCTAGCAAAATGCCACATACAGTGAAATGAAAATCAAATGTAGTATTGTCTGAGGTTTCTGCCACTACCATCATTTGTCATAATTGTCTTCCCCTCCAGTCTCCCGCCAAGTACAAACAAAAAAATAAAAAATGAAAAACAAAATCTCTTGTGAAACTTGAAGTATTTGAGGTACATGGACAGCATGCAAAGCCTTGGACCACAGCTCCAGCTCCTCACACAACTATCTACATTCATTCAAAAAAATCACCAAAATATGCACCCAAATCACAGCTGGTCAGTAGGGCCCAAAGCACTGACACCTGGAATCCCCAAGGGCCTGTTGGGCTAACAGATGCCAAGTCAGACACTACCTGAGCACAGAGAGCAAACTAATCCTGTTCTTTGATACTGGGTCAGACCTTATTTTCTTATGAGGTGTGGGATGCTTCTCAAATTTTCTTTATTTAAGTCTTTGCATCTACAGAGTGAGAATATTATGAGGTAGTCTACACTGTTTAGCAAAATGAAGGTCCTGGAAGGACAGGATAGAAATCCATCCCAAGAGAAAAGGAGTTTGATGCCAAAGACTGAGATAGGAAAAGTCCTGATTTACTCCTATTCAAAGACAACTATGAGCCAAAGAAGTGTGCTCTAGAGAGATAATGGGAAAAAAAAAAAAAAGGAATAAAAAGTTCAGTGGGAGGGCTTAATATGGGCTTAATAGCTGAGAATGCAGGGTAGAGGGGGCTTGAGATATTAAATGCCTGCCTGTGGGTGGATTCAATGAAAAAAAGGTCCTGAGGCAACACAACCAGAGCATCAAACCTTGCTCAGGCTCCATCTTCTAACTGAGTAGGTGAGAAAAGGGAAGGCAATGAACTCATCAAGTAAATGACATTTATAAAGAGCTACATTAGGACTAGTCAGTAAAAAACAGAAACTAAAAAAATGAGTTTCCCTTGTCCTTAATTACTTTGCATTTAATACCCTCTGCACTGTGCTTTATGGGAAGCTTGCCTTCTGCAATTCAACTCCTTGTCTTCCAAATCACTCCGATGTGACTGTAACCCACAACGAAAAACGACTACAAAGAGCTTATGGCATAAAAATTTAGGAATTAACAGAAATGAATTTGCAAGTTTAGCACTCTCAAACCCAGGTTCATTTTGACAATCAAGAGAAGAAAAACTGAAGTGTAGCTCTTGGGAATCCATCCACTGTTCAAATGGAGGGAAATCATTGCATCTGGGTGCTGGATGCATCCATTCAAGCAGTCATGGGGACAGGCATGGAGGAAAAATTGCTTCAGTGTCAGCAGTCACAGGGCAACCCAACTTTCTGTGCTTGTTGCCAGTGAGTCAACAGCAAAGTCTCTGCCATACTCACAGGCCTAACTTTAGAGCACAGGAACTGCAGAGATAAGAAGTATTAGAACAAACTTAATTCTCAGAGCAAGTCAAAATTGGATCCTCTCACCCTTGACAACTCCCCCCGCTAAATTTTTTGCACTTCAAGGCATATATTCACAAGAGATTATTAAAAGCATAACAATATTCAGAGTCTCTTAAGTCCTTCGTCACACTCGAGCACTTCTACTGTTCCACACCATCCATCTAAAGCAGTTTCAGTCCTTGGTGACATTTAGAGAGAAGATTTCCCCTTAGCTCCTCACTCAAGTTGTCATGACAGAAACTAACAGGGTGAATCCTTTAACCCCAAACAACTTCTTTATTTCTCTACTAGATAAACTCTGTTATTGCAGACTTGGAGACAAAGTGCCAATACACACATTGCAACAACCTGGATGACATACATGTACACTCACACACACAAGCAAATAAAAAAGCTTCCAACCTCCGTATATTCCAAGGGTGCTTTTCTTTCCACCGGTCCCACATTCCTGAGGAGTTGTGCCAGCTCCTGCACCTTCTGCCCTTGGCACACGGTGCCTATCTCTCTTGCCTCCCACATAGGCTGCCCAACAGCAGGAAAGCTGTCAAGGTTTGAGAAAAGCCAGTGGCTGCCCCAGAGCACTTGAGAGGGACAAAGACCAAGTGGGGGAGGTGGCTCCAAGATGCCACTGGAACTGCTGTCGTATCAATAAACTCAACTTCTCTTCTCTCTTTTTATATTTAGGTCAAAACATGAGTAGTGGCAAACCTCCTTGGCTTAATTTTTCCATGGAGGATCTGACAATGTTTGAATGACACAACAGCATGAAAAAAGGAGCAAGCAAAACCCCTGCAAATTCTAGGTCCTCCTGAAATTTGTTTTAAATAAGTCCAGGGACTGGGAAAGTCAAGAGTTACACCAGAAGACCAAGTACCCCATGCCTTTGCCTCAGACAAGGTGAAGAGGTGAAAACTGCTGAGGTTCTCCTGAAAGCTCCAAGTGTCATAGACTTTAGTAGTATATAACAAAGTCAGGCAAAGTACATAATACCTACATTTTTAATACAGTACAATAATACATACTACTGCCTGTTGCTGGCAATCTTTGCACAAGTAGAATTAGAAACATTGGAAGATTTGCTTATAGTCATGCAGAAAGTCAGAGTGACTTCAGGAATAAATTGACTTAAATCACAGTGCACAGCAACGCTTCATCCCATAGTAATGGCAACTCTTCTGATTTTGTCAATATGCTCTTTCTACTGGGAATCTGGATTGCTGTTTAGTTGGCTCACATGTTATTTTGTGTCACACATCATCAATTCTTCACTGCTAGTGTTTTCCAGTTCTACAGAACTGAGGATTATCCTTGTGAGCCGACCCTCTCTTTCTCCTAAAAATAATGCTCCGAAATATGGGAAGCAGGTATAGCAGAAATCCGTAGAGGTAAAAGCTTCCATAGGCAGCTGTCAGCATTTTAATCTTTCCTGAATGCACACTTCCTATAACTCCTACTAACCTCCTACAAAAATGGCTGAATTTCAGTGCGATGAATAAAAAAAGAAATCTTCCCACTGCCAGCTGGTCAGAGCACTACCCACGGCAGCTCACCAAGGCTTTGGTGGTTAAGAGGCAATAAGAAGCCTCTGGTCACTTGGTAACTCTCAAGCTCAGCTCCAAAGACTACTGATCCAGCTTGCTGGGCAGCAATTCAGTCTCCTTCCTGAGATGTCCTATCAACCTCATTTTCAGTCATCTCTGTCATAAGGGCCTCTGACCTCTGCTTGCATTGCTGACCTTGATCTGTGCCTTCACCTTGAATATCTGCTGCTTCTGCTATAAACAATTGACCCAATATGCTGGGCATGATGCTCCCAAACAAGCACCTGCAACTTACAGTGATCTCATCATTACTACTACTTTTAAACTTGCTATCATTTCTGCATGGAGATAAATAAATCCCCATCTTCTCTCAGAGACTGAAAGACTCTTCTGAAATGTTTCCATTCAGCATTTTTTCCAAACAGCTTCTTTAAAATGTATTTTTTTTTAAACCAAAGCTGACTCACCCTCTAATGCAAGATAGTCTGTGACTCACATTTAACACTTTGATCTCCGTGGCTCATTTTGGTCAGTGGCTGCTTTAGCCATCCCTTGTACTGCATGCAAGGGGAACAAAAGTAGAAATCAAAACATAATTTAAACACTGTTTCAGTTCCAGACCATTGAGAAATGCTCAAGATAAATCTGCAAAGAAAGGAAAATTGTTACAGCACCCAGAGACCTATTACAAATTAGAACAGAAATGAAAATTTTTCAACAAGAGACAGATTTGTACTTTCATGCTCCTGTATTCAGATGAAAAGGGGAGCTCAGTAAGAGATATTTTGCTAGAGGGATTTCTTTTTCTCATTTAGCTTCATCAAAATCTTTATGATAAAACCACACAGCACCATTTCCGAAATGAAATAACAATTCTAAAAATAAATTTCTCTTCGCACATGACCTGAGGTAGAATCTAGTACTTTATATTGGCAAAGTATCCAAAAAAGGAGAACCCTAAAAAGTTAGACTCAAATGTGACTCTAATATAAGCTGCCACCACTTCACCTGTGGAAAGTCCCCAGTTCGCTCAGAAAGGACAACACAGGCCGGGCACCGTAAGCCTCCCTGTAACAGTCAAACAACCTGATCCAGGAAAGGCTCGTGAAGTGGATTCGATAAATTCAACTTCAACGGATTTCCACAGAAATCTGAGAAAGCTGGAGTGCAGCAGCCAGGGAAGACAGCAGATTTTATTGAAATTAATGGGTTCTGGGAGACTGTTTCCCTTGAATTGTCTTTGAAAGGTCTGAGGTTTATTTACAAGCAGTAGCAGCCTTTAGTCCCAATTAATGCAAAACAGTTACAAATATGTGGCCTCAAGTTTTAAAAGTTGTTTGTTCGTTTCATTTAATCAGTAGAGGATTAAAAAAAAAAAAAAAAAAAAAAAACCCTAAGACCTGAAGATTTGGCAGGGAAAGAATTTGACAGAGTAATTGGAGGTCGATTTGTAGCAATAGAAGCCGAAGCAGCCTTGGCTTGGGGCCTTGTTTTGGAAAATGGGTTGTGGGGACTGCAAGATGCTCATAGTTCTCACCTATACATCAAGAGGCAGAAGATTTCCCCTTGATTAATCTGCTTCCTCTCTGCTCTGGCAGCAATTGGCACCCAGACCTGTGGCAGCCACATGTTTTGAGGCCATATTTAACCTCCTGCTTCCAGGTGCTCACGCAGACCCTCACTTTCGGCACACTTGCTTGCTGGTCAAGCGAGCAGAAATATTCTGCAGAAAATCTTTGACTCAGCAGCAGAAAACACTGGGAGTCTCCAGTGCCTGTCCCCACTGTGCTAGGCTCGGATAGGGTGGCCAGGGAAAGCTGTGCTCGCCTGGAAACGTGCCCCGTGCCTGGTTTGAAAGGCACGAGGACCCTCATGCATCTCCATCACAAACAGTAGGCACATGACTAAGTCCGCTGCCGTGTGGGACACTTCCATTGCCAGCCCAGTGCAAGAGCAAGTGCTCGCTACAGAGTGAGGCTCAGCTTTTCTCCGAGATGAGGTAGTCAAAGGTCCAGTTTACCACATGCCTCGACAGTTTGTCAGCTTCATGTGATTGCTGGTGATTAATGCTCTGCTGCCCGGCGCAGATGCACGTGTACGTGCCCTCTCACTGACCACGTGTCAGTCGTAGGAAGGCACACGTTTCTGAGCTGAACTAAGATGTGCTTATCCAGTGCTTTACACCCATAGGGATTATAGTTAAGATATACAAGAGAGACATATCAGACCAATCAGTCCCTTTTTTATCTCAGCATACTGTCTCCTTAACCCACAACAGTTGGAAGAGTCTGTGTTACACATCCGTCAGACAAAACCACGAAGCAAACACTGACAGGAGTCCTGGGCCCAGAACAATGCACCATCCATTCCCTCCTGCTCAAACCAGGATGCTTTTCCTTCAAGCTGCACACCTTGCCTTTTCCTTTAAGGAGAAGAGTGGGACACGGTGTGAGCTGGACCTGGATGGAAAACACAGGCAAATAAAATCCCTCTAACTTCATAGGGACAACATCCCTACACTATTTAGGATTAGAAAAACTGCATCTGAGAACAAGACAGGGTAGAGCTTAACTTCTAGGGGGAGCCCAGTTACCATCAGGCTTGCAGCAGGTATCCATGAGCTGAGGTCCCTGCACTAAGGCCAATGGCACAAGCCTCCAGCCAGCCAGGCACAATGACGAGCAGTTCCCAGGACAGGCCATAGTCCCACAACTGCACATAGGTAAGAAACAGCTTGTGGGTCTCCACACAAGCACAGGTGGAAGCAAATAAAAATATATATATTTATAATATATATGTTTATAAGGGGTATCAATTTTTGCAATTATTGGAGATTAAACAAAAGTTCTAATCGCCTAAAATAACATACCCAATGATGGTCATACCTCCTCCATTTGAAGAAGCTGATGTGCCCTCCTAGCTAGCTATTCCCAACCCAATTACTATTTCGATCCAATAGGCAGCTCAAGTAGATCACATATTTCTAAAGAGAATGACCCATGTTTAAGCAGTAGTGGGTTTAAGTCTCTCCTGGAGTCCAGTTTGTAGCAATCTGCGCTCACCTCAGCCCTCTGCTCTCGGCTTTTCATGCTGCCCTTCCCTCCCTTTACTGCTCTGGGACTTCAGAGAACAGAGCTCTCCAGAATAGCCTGTCCAGTACAAAGACAACATGTTTCAACTTTCTGAGATACCTAGCTATCCCTTAGAAGAGATCTAGAGATACACTCCAGTCAGGAAATTGCCTTCCTGCAGAACATGGGGTGCTGCTCTGCTCTGCTCTTCTCCTCTCCTTTCCCTTCTTTTGGGCACAGCAGATTTTGGGAAAGCTCATCCTATGGGAAGATCTGGTCCCTCTCATTCAACCCTTTGGACTGCATATTTATACAATGCTGTGGGGAGCAAAATTCAAAGAGACAGGTTGTTCAAATAAGCCTAGAAACACGTCAGCGGCCTGGAGACGCTGCTGTGACTTTGCTGGGAATAGTCTCTGCGTGGTGGCTGTCACTCTGCTCTAACACAGGCACCAACCGCTCCGCTGAAGTGGGACAGCTGCAACACCTTTCCCAGCTGTCACTCGACAGCAAATATACTTGTGCTTTCAGAAGAGATTTTTACAACACTATTTTCCACCCCAAAAAAAAGGCTGCAGGTAAATGATACTCAGTGACACCAAAGTTTAGGGGAGTGAGACTTGCTCTGGAGCGAGAAGCAGAGGAGGAGAAAGGATTTCTTCTGCAGGGCAGAGAATGGGCTCTAGCACTACTTTCGACATTTTTAAGTCTCTCTTACCAAAGAGCTGGATGACACCACGAGGGTCGGATTTCTGGCAAGCAGTTCCTGTGTCTCGAATGCAAGGGCAAAATGAGGGTAAAGGCCATGCACTGGCCTGGGGCAACTGAGGGGAATGGAGGTCAAGGGATTCAGGAGAGAAAGCAGCAGGGAAGCCATATCAGAAAGGCAGCAGTAAATAAAAAAAGGCATCCAAAATTCTGCATTTGCAATTCGTCTGTGGCAAAACAAGTTTTGTGGTTCGGGAACATCACCTGAGCACCCCAAAATGCTGCTGAGATTATCCAGTTTCCAGACTGCTTCATGTGTCGGTTGTACTACACCCACTACAATGCTTAATAACATGGAAAAGCTCATCAGCCTGGCTAAAAAACAGTGTGAAACAAAGAAATATAAGTTTGATGCTCATGCTTATCTCTGTCCTCATCCAGGCATCTGAAAGAGCTCTTCACCTCTTTGTCCAACTTTTGGAAAATTCATACTTTAGCCTGTTATCTCAGGAGATGAAATTCAGGAACAAAGGTTAACAGCTTGGCCCATGTCACCCCAGGGATGCCCCAGGGATTAATTTATTTCTGCAGTGTTTTGAAAACATTTTAGCAGTTCCCAGCATTTGTCATTCTTCCCATAAACGACTCTGGAGACTTGCTGTTGAAATTTCACACACGTGGGCCAAGAGCAGGGCTTTGCCCTTGGAGAGCCTGGTCATGGCCCCCAGGCACGTGCCTGGGCAGAGGGTGACGCTGGCACGCGCTGCAGGGACACCTTGCATACAGATGGCTCTCTTTGCAAGCCATTGCACTGCAGCAGTGATCTCCACCCATGGGGACAGTGGCTGCCGGAGTAGCTGTCCTTGAACACTCAGCGACAATAACCAGACACCGCTCTTCCCCCTCCTCTTCGAAAGTCACAGCAAGGGCCAATATCAAGGCTATGAGCAAGACTGCTGGATTCCTGGAAGACTATCAGGAATGCCACATTTCCGTCTCCATGTAGACAGAAATACACCCTCATCTTCTGCTCATAAAAGAAGCACTAAGCAGAGAAAGTGGAAGACAAAAGAATTAAGAGAACAGGAGACAAAACAAAAGCAGCAGCTTGCACCCTCCCTCCCACAAGCCCTCAGGCAGCTTCTTGCCAGCAATTTGGTCCTCTGTGTACACTCAGCTACTCATACTACTTTCCGTGCCCTGCTATGTATTAATAATTCTCTTCGATGGCCCTTCTGCTAATGCAGTGCAGCCTGAGTGGTCTGGGTCAGGACAGCGAAGAACAGCAGCAAAGTTGAAGCTCGTTCTGAGGGGTCAGGCAGGAATGCTGGCGAGAGGAAAGCAGCCAGCATGGATATTACTGCATCACAGGCAGTACACCATTTTGCACAGAGTTTTCCTTTTCACCCTTAAAAAGGCAGCAACAACGAAGATTCATAAGGGAAACAAGTGTGGATTCACATCTGGAAAAGCCCATGCCAGAAAGGAGCTCTGCTGCTCATCCGAGCTGCTCTACCCCATGAGATTTCCTTTGCAGCACAGCCTCTGGATAGCTCCTGGAAACCCACAGCAATATCCTGTTAGATGCACACCTGCCCAGCACGTATTTACTGAACCTGCACAGGTTAGTCCTTCAATGTGTATTTACTTTGTGAGCGTTTACTCCATTGCTTCTAAGACATTGTTCATTATTTGGAGCGAGATGTTTAATAGATAGAAAGCAGTACCTTTTCAGCAAAGCCAGGAGTTATTTCCCAAAGTTCATCCGCTCCAGCTGCCTCTCTCTCTCCCTTAAACTCCTCCCTACTATGACACCATTACTAATCCTCCCTTTATGACACCACAATTGTTTTCACAACAACCAACTGCGACCTCATGGACAAGCCCAGGATTTGCCATGGGGGAGCAGAACCAGCTCCCTACTCATCCGTGTGGGACCCTCACAGCTCTTGGAGCCCATCAAGCACCTGGCCCGTGGAGCAGGGCCCTCTTCTCTCAGCGGGGCCCTCTCCTCTCAGTGCTGCTTTGAGGCCTGGTGGGACGCGCTGCATGTGGATGCTTCCCTCCAGCCCCGTCAAGGGATCCCCCTGCTCCTGTACTGGAGCAAGAGCGTGTTGGCAGCTCACGTGCTATTGTGCATGTGTGGGAGTCGGACGTGCTCCTCATCCAAGTCACTTTCCTGTAAAAGCCTCATCCTTCTTTGGATCCTACCAAACATCTCCCTTCCGTGTTGTCCTGCAGCAGCAAATCCTTTAGGAAACGCACGTAGGACAAACAATCCTGTGTGGCATGTAAAGGAAAAGCCCCCAAGCTCACTTATTTTATCATCTCTTCTTCTACTCAAACAAAATAATGGCAGTCTATCATCTTTCTTCCTGTAGAATAATCACAAATATGCTCAAACATCTTAAATGATTTACATCATCCTTCTCTAGTCCTTTTTTCCATTACTGACATATTTTTTAAGCTCATAGTAAATAAATAAAAAAAAAAACAAAAAAGAGAGAGAGAGAGAGAGAAGGAAAAAGAACAAAGAGGTCAAATATCAACCACCTAAGTTCTAGTCAGCACATCATCATCATTTTGAGATGTTACATATTCAAGATAAAGATGTCTGGTTTCCATTCCTCCCCCTGCCGGAGATTCAGCTTGCGTCATTCACATGAGGTAAACAAGGCAGCAGCAAGAGTTGAGCTAAGAGCAAGGCTGGTCACAAACTGAGGCTGGACCACGGGAGAAACACCAAGGAGCTGCACTGGGACACGCGTGCCCCCTTCTACCGCTCTTCAGGGCACGCCTCTTTCACGAGGCTGCGGTATATGTGGGTCTGACAATCAGAGCAGTCCTGGGCAACCACTTTCTTGGTAGTCTAGGGAAAACATGAAAAACTACCCAGATTCCATTGGAAAGGGGGCACAGAGCTTTGCTCTGGAGTTCTACATGGGGACTGGCACACAAAATGCCAACCATTTCCCAGCTGCCCTCGCTGCTAGCCCAAGATTTCCTTTTAAAGAGGCAGGTCACAGCAGGCAAAATGGCAACATCTCCATTTGGCTTGAGAGCTACTGCAGCACTTTTAAAAGCTGATGTGCTTGCCAGCAGCCACTAAGGGAACTCACCACCTCCACCACTTCGAACTAGATTTCACTCAAAAAAAAAAAAAAAGAAAGAAAGAAAAAAAGTAAAAATGTGGTTTTTAGAAATGTTTTCCCTTGATTTTGCATTTTTTCTTTGGAAATATTTGCCAAACACTAACAAGCATATATGTCTACTCATCTTCTTTGTAGGAGGGGGCCAAACTAAAGCTAATTTTAGCCTGTTCTTCACAGACTCTCTGCAGTCAATAGAGATGGGCTCTTCCAGAGGACAGTTTGGAGCCAGAACCTGAATTAGGCAGGAAAATTGTCCTCGGGAGGAGACACTCTCTTGCTAATGACTATTGAAAACACCAAGGGAGAGTAGTCTCCCTAGCCTAAAATTATCCCTTAAAAATAATTCCTCCCCTTCTTAATGTTGACTCCTTCACACATATCAGGATTCAGTTTTTTCAAGAGCTAGTAATAAGTGGCACCACTTACACGTAGGGCCTGATTCATCACAGCAGAGCCATTAGAAGGAAATGCATTAGTCTTAATAGCAAGGACTGCACACTCGCGTGGCTTCTTCCCAGGAAAGTTCTTAAATCCTGTGGGAGTCAGATGTCGGGAACAGTGCAGCTAACACAAGCAGACAAGTGTTCTTTGACAGACAAGTCAACAGTCCACTGCCCAGATGTAATTTATTATAATAAATACTGTCCTGCTGTCTTGCACATCAGATATATTCCTTTTCATGTTGTAGTTATCAACACCCTTCAGTCCTGGACAGAGGTTGGCCACTGACCCTCCACACGCAGCAGTTATAAAGGCGCTGTCTGCCTCCCTCTCCCCTGCCAGGATTAGTGGGGCAGGTGCTGCACAGCCCAGAGCACTGCATCTCGCAGAAACGTGAGGGCTGTTGAGCCATCGCTCACACAGACCTG
>JAWLRI010000401.1:672181-686012 GCA_034781795.1 Crypturellus tataupa
TGGCACAAGCCCCAGCAATTGGAACATACAGGCACAAACCACCAAGTACCTCTGTGGTGTCCCTTGCAAGAGTGTAAATGCTGATCTGACTGCCTCATGGCTGGAAGGAGAAAGGAGTAGCAGGAACAGCAGAAGAGCAGATAAACATTTCCCACGGGCAGAAGCTTTTCCAGCCCTAAAAATCAGAGCTCAGCTTCCTCCTGTCTATAAGGTAAGTGAATATCCAATAAGTGGCAACCTCATTTTTCAGTACTAAAAAGGTGGAACCTACTAGTAGTTCCAGAGGCAGACTTCCAGACGCAGAATATTCTTAGAAAGAGAAGAGGAAAAAAAAAAAAAAAAAAAAAAGTTAAGCATACATCTTGTGTATATTCACCCTCAAAAGACCTGTTTATCCATTGCTGGTGGCAGTCCACTACCCATTATTATCATGTTAATACACTTTAACCTGGACATCAATGGGCTCCTGCTAACAGTCAGAGGGCAAGTTCATTTCCCTGTTCAGTCAGTCTTTGGTCCTTCAGAAGAGGTTCACAATCATGCTGATGATTAATACTAAGTGTGGTTATTACAACTTATTTCTATCATAAAAAAATAATTATCAGCAAACTACTTCCACAGAGACAACCAGATAACAACTTTGGCTGGTGTAAAAATTCAGTGTTTCCACTCTTTAGGAAATTCTGATATTTCAAAGCAAAGCAAAAAAACTTTTCTCCTGTAAATGAGACAAACAACAAAAAATAATTCAGCATAAAGGCATTCCATCGAATGAACTATTTGTTATTTCAGATAATAGCATTATGAGTTAAGATGAATAACTGAATGTGTTTTTCATCTACTTTTTTGAAAACAAAATTAGCATTTCCCCAGAAGATTTCAGTTGGAAAATATCATTATGTCAAAACTTAAAGAAAGTTACACTGAAAGATTTTCAGGCAGCCTTCTTTATTATATAAAATTTGAATTAAAAATGAATGTATATGCAACGGTACCTTCACAGCTATTACCTCAAGTCCAATATTCTCTTTTAATTTAGAATGAGATATCACCTCATTTTAAGGAATAATCATGTGCTTTCCCATTGTGCTTCTCTCTTTGAACAGATCCTTTAGAGAGCATCTCTGAAATCTCTTGTGTTTTTGCAAACACCCACAGCTCAACCTCTTTAGGAACAAGTCCTTTAGATGTACCTGTTTGCACCAATGTGTGCGTGTAGCTCTGCCATTAGAGGCACGTGCTGACGTGTACTATTGTACCTGCAAGAGAGTAATGCTACCCTAAAGAGATTATTTAAGATGATCTCAGTGTTTTGCATTTATGCTCTTATTATTTATGTTTTCATACATAATAGAAGCTGCTTTGTCTGCAAGCGTAGTAAATTCACCTCATTGTCTTAAAACCGTGCTGTGAAAAGCTGTTAGAATTGATTCACAATAGGGCCAACATTTCCATCAAGCAAATATCACTCTCTGCACCTGACAAATTGTGACACTGTTTTCAGAGCAACTGAATCAGAAACAAAGCTCCAGGCTCCACACTCGGGGCAGAGGAAGCAAGGAGAGTGGAGTAAGGGAAGGGGATGGGGAAGGGTCTCCCTGGCTTGGCTGCCACACAGAGAGTGACAGCAATGGCCTGGGCACAGCAGGAGCCGCAGGGCATCTCCTGCCCGCAGCTCTCATGCTGCCCATGCAAGACGGCAAGAGAGCGGAATAGCCAGGGAATGGACTTTTGAAGCTGCTTAAAACAGGTGAATTAACATCTTTCCCTTCACCCTTCAGTCTTTTTATTGCATCTGGGCCATGATTTTCCCCCTTGTATCATTTCCTCCCTCTTTATTTTATTTTATTTTTCTCCCCCTCCTCCTCTCCTCTCTCCTCCTCCTTCTCACCACTAATGGCCTCTTTCAAGCTTGGAGATGTTGCTGTTAAAAAGCACCACCCAGCACACACTATGCCAGGCTTCCCATCTGCCCTTCCTTTCCACCCCTCATCTGGTAGTTGCTCTTGCCCCTCAGCATGGGTCACATGGGAAACATCTCTTCCCAGTCAGCTGAAGGGCTGAATGACTGAAACTACTTTCAGTGACCTACAGAGCCATCATTTTGAAGCAGACAAGAGAAGCAGGCATATGCAGACCCGGCTGTGGGCCCACATCAGCATCCTCCAGGAGATACTCAGCTGCATCTCTCATTTAGTAAGATGCACAGCTGCAGAGAGTAGCAAAACAAGGTCATTGGTGGCAGAAAGGCAAGGCCCTGTGCTATCTGGCAGCTCATGTGTGAAAGATGATGATCTCTAATTTTTAGGAAGCAAAAGACATGAGTAATCCCAAGAGAAAGGCCAAGGAAAGTGAATTACTGACTTTTTTCTGCTAAGTCAGGGCAGGCGCATAATTGGTATGTGATGAAAGCTTCCACAGCTGCTGTCTGTGCTGCCACTTTCTCCAAATAAACACAGGCCTTAAGCAGTTAGAAAGGCAGGGGGTAAGAACCCAGCATTTTCATAAACACAGGTCAGCTCCCCCCTCACCTCTTGATCTCCCTCCTAAAATTAGTCATTGTACTTTCTGTTTCAGTAGGGAGACAGCAGGAGCTGGGAGAAGGCAGGAACCTCATACAGGGGGTTCAGCAGCTGTGGCTTGCTGGTATAATTGTAATAATATGAATACCAAGATCAAAGTCTCCATTAGAAAACAGGGAATTAGAAGCATAGGCAGCATGGACAGATTGAGGATATTTTCACACTCCTATCAGAGCTGGTGATAGAATTAGATTTTGTTACTTCCCTTTCTGTGCTATAGAGATAGGGATGAAGACAGAAAACGGTATTACCCAACCCTGGGATTAGGGGAGGCTTTTCTTTAAAATTCTCTGTTACCTGATCTCTGGCATTTTTATTTGAGGTGAAACCTGGGAGGAGTACATTGCTTCATCTTGAATAGATTATATATGAGAAAATTAAAAATAGTTGTGTGCTGCTCTAGAGATCGCTTCCATTTACCAGAAATAGCCAGTGGAGATATTTCAGGTATGTGCCTGATAAAAGGAGAAATAATCAGAAATTGGCTCCACTCAAAATAAGAAAAGGTAAAGAGAAAAAAAAAAAAAAAACCCACACACATACATACAAGGTTTCTCCAATTCACTGTCAAAGGGACTTTCTGCCAGCTTGAAGCTATGCCCAAAGGCTGGAGTGAATGTAGCTAACACATGGAAATGCTACACTTGGCTTGAGTTGCTGATGGTCCTCGCATTTGCACTGGGTGAGGCAAAGATCCGAGCAGGAGCTCGCCAGGGGCCAGGAAAGCCCGCACCATCCCTGGGGAAGGGGCAAGTGCAAGCAGTATCCTCTCTACAAAACCTTTACTCAAGCCAGCTGTCCCTTTGGAGCACACCTGTGGTCTTCCACACCACACTGTCCTTGTTAAGGATTAAAGTTTTCCCCTCCTTTTAAAAACATTCATGTATACTAGATGCAGGCATGTGGGAGAGAACTGTCCCTCCTAAATCACTTGCTTGAGTGCCACCAAGTTATCAGCTTCTAAAAAGTGGACATGGGATTTGGGAGGGGACACGTGAAGTGCCACACTGGTCTCAGTCCAGGTAACTGCCCCATCATCGCCACAAGCGCTATCCATCCCTCCCTCTGAGATCTGCTTGGAGAAGAGAAATCAAGGGCTGGCAAGGCAGGCAGCAAATATCCCAGTGCTCAACAATCTTGCTTCTTTCTCTGCATCACAGCACAGTTATCAAATGATGATATGGCTCCCTTCAGACTTGTGAAATGAAAAACACTGTTTCAGCCTGGACAGTACATAGCAAAATAAGATCTGCAAGACCGAAAAAAGAGTGTCTGGCATCACAGCGCTGCTGTGTTCAAACCGCTGCCAACCCACCCCAGCACTAACTGCTTACTGTGCAGCAACGTGAACGCTTTGCAGCATCCCTCCAGCGGTTTTGGACAAAGCTCAGCAGAGCAACTGGTGCCACCTGCCCTTTGCCACGAGTTTGCATTACCCAGCCTGTGAAAAGTCTCCATCTTGATTTCCAGCTGCAGAAAGAAGATGGACATAACCACTTCCTGACTCCTGCACCACACTCCTCTGCAGCAGGGCTCGCAGAACTCCAGGGCTGCAAATGTAAGGTGGGAAAGGATGCAGCTCATGAACACCTTGATAATAAACCATCAGAGATGCAGTACCAGACTGCAAAGCACACACTAACCATGGGAGGCAAAAAAAAAAAATAAAATAAAACCCACAATTTTAAACATAATCTCATAGAATATGATGCAGGGTATTTGTGTACCTGCTTGTTCTTTGGTAACTGTACTGTGCACCACATAGCCCCAGGTACATAAACCTGCTCAGACCACCAGGGTATCTGCAGGAGTCAGGAAGCAGAGGAAAGACGGAAGTATGTTCCAAGACTGGAAAAAGGGCCACAGAGACGTACTAAAGAATGGGAAGGGAGCAAATAGAAAATAATAACGAAGTCTAGAAATTCTATCACAGCAAAAAATGGCTAGGAACCAAACAAATATAGTGAGAAATCTTCCCTTCCAAAATGAAGTATACTGCTCTGGAAGAGAAGTGACAGATGAAACTGTTGGCTACCTGCAGAGGCAAAATGAAAAATAAGGAACAGCTTAAATTCCTCTCAGCTAATGGAAGACCACCCGCAACCAAACATGCAAGCTGCGTTGGTACTGCTGCTAATTCCTTCTTCAATGTCATTTTAAATGAGGCTAAAACCTGAAGGTGACTACAGCGCCAGCAGCAGTACATCCCTACGAGCGCAAGCAGCTGACAACACACCAGCTCTGGATATCCCTCAAGGCAAACACAAAGGCACTTTTCTTTTGTTTCCTGTCTACAATGGTTTGTAACATGTGAATTCTTTCAACGTCTCAACTTACAACTAACCTCAAAACTCATAATGAAACTTTATTCACAGCTCTGGCATTTCACTTACTTCCATAGGAGAGTCCATTGCCCTCCAGGGCATCATTTTGAAGCCATAAATCAGGTTAACATCAGCGAGTAGTAACAGAGGACCTAGCCTTGCAGGCAGCTACTCACAGCACCTCATCGCCTTCAGAGAACCTACAGGATGCAGTGCTTGAGCTGGAATGAGACTTAGATGTGTTTTCACAACAAAAAGGATATACTCCTGGGATCATTCACTAATTGGATAAAAGCATAAGAACTACCCCATTACCATCCCCAGGGGAAACTCATTAGCAACCTAATGAAATAAAGTCATGACAGGAAGGTATTTTCTCATCAGCTTTTAATGCTAGCAGGCTTCAAAGTCATTTCCCTTCCTCACCCTCTCCTCCAGTCCCCAGAAACTCCATGCCACCTCTCAGAGCATCACAGAGGGTCCTCTCTCCTGCATATCACGCAGCACCGGGAGCAGTTTCAGAACACTGAGGGGCTCTAAGGTATTTAGCTCCTCATCTTTGATGAATCTGTGCAAAGTTTAATCCCTGCCCCACTTGGAAAATGCCCTAGGCATTAAAGACTCACTTCTTAGCACTGGCTAGGGAGGAATGGAGATTTTTTTAATCCATCTGAAGAGGATAGTAAAAAGCAAGACGAGGTATTCACCTACTACACCTCCACTGTGAGCACTCACATCTCCCACTGCAGTCTTGCCAGTGACAACCACCTTCCTCCAAAGTCCTGAATATTTGGAAAGAGCTCACATCTCTCCACTAAGGGCTCTTACCCACAAGCCAAACAGCCTAAGCTGTCAACTCTGCAATGGACCTATACCCAAGCTGAGGCTATAGGACAGCCCAAGGCATAAGTTCCCCATCCCAGTGGGTAAATTCAATGCTCATAGCAGCTTGAGACACCCACATCCTGCACATACTCATATTCCACATTAATCCCCACAGGTACCCAGAGCAAGTAACAGTGCATGAGGCCACTATGAGGCATGCTAAGTATATATTCTAAGTAAAATGAAACACCTCTTGTCTGTCTTGCCATCTGTCTATGACAACAGGGATCAGTATTAGGTAACATGCATGCCAGCGGTCTGGAAAACTTTCTAGTAGGAATTTGAAGCCATAACCCTTCAAAAAATGTCAGACAGACAAGATAAAACAGTGATTTCCCCTTATGACCTGCAATTTATAAATGCAGACAGACCTTCAAACAGCTCTTAAATGTGGGGGATTCTGGAAGTGCCAGTCTGAGCTTCTCTCCTTTTCCCTCTAATCTACCTTTATGCTGAGCCCTTTTAGTATGTCAGCTGCAGGCTCTAGAGATCCAGGACAGCTTTCAAAACCCTGTGGCAACCTCAAACTAGTGTGGTGCTTGACAGCTATACTGTCCCATTTGCTCGATGCACAAATACTGTAGAAGCGAAACTTGGGTTACTGTAACATATAACAAGATCAATTTGTACTATTCATGCACAGCTGTCCTCTTCCTCTCCCCCACTTTCAGGTTTTCTCTGAAAGTCACAGTCATGGTTCTTCTTTTCCCTTTTAACCTAGAAGAAGGGTCTACTAGTCCCACTGTCACACAAACTCCATGTGCCATTTTGGACAAGGGACTTTATCTTCCTTTGTCTCAGCCTTGCACATCCATATGTAGCCTGTAAGTGGGAGTGTGTACCTAAAAAGGTAGTGTAGCACCTCATTTTTTGCACTTTGAGAAACAGAGAAGAAACACCGTTGCCTACACCATCTATGGGTCTCCTTCCAGACCAAGGCAAGGGAACTGAATCTTCTGTAATTGAGGAGAACTCTAGAGAAATTTGATGCAAGAATTCCCCCTTTTCTCCCTAACTACAGAGACTTCATTTATAAACAAAATGCAAAAGAGAACCCTTTGGAGTCGACTGAGCTACTACCATCTCCCTCGCTGGCAGCGCAGAACAGGTTGCCTGTGTGTGGTGGCCCCATTGAAAGCTCATTACCACCAAGAGATAAGGGGTGCAAGGGCACTTGGGAGGCACTGCACCACGGCCACACAGGCATCAAGGAATCGGTCACACCGTACACTAGCACAGCCACACTGAGAGAAGCAGGAAAATTGGAAATAAAAAAAGAGCTGTATAGCCCAATATGAGAGCTGCAACAGGAAAGATGTCATGGTTTCAGATGGGCCTACTGAGCTTAGAAAGAGCTCTCGGCAGAACACTTTCAGTGAGACCTAAGGTCTTCATCGTGAGCAAAAAAGTTAACATTTTGTAGGCATAAATAAGCATAACCTCAAATGAAAGGACAGTCAATATCCTGGCATTAACAACCTAATCATCACTAATGACAGTTCCTCATCTTAAACTTCTGCACCTTGGCACAGAGCATGCCCACACCAAGGTCCCCAAACACACAGCCCACCCAAAACCAAGAAATCATTTAGTTGGAAGTACAGATGATTTTCCGGTGCAGCTTCCTAGAGGACTCTGCACCTGTGTGCTGCTGTAACCTTCCTCCACACCAGTAGCACTGATATTATTCATCCCAACACCACCCTGCCCACACACAGTCAGGACATACCCAGCACTCACATATGTGCAGCCTTCTCTAGACCCATCACACATACATGCACGAGTATGTAGAGACTTCTCTTAATGTATTCTTCTGTCTTTTTCCATATAAACAAGTGCATATGAAAAACTGACACAGCTTCTGCCTGTTAAGGCTGATGAATGATCAAATCAGTCAAAAAACAAATGAGCACAAGGCTGGGCAAGCTAAGGGTGAAGCCATCAGGACACACAGGTGAACTGTATAATTGAGCTAATGCATACACACAACACAGAAAAGAGACCCCACTTTCCACTTCATTCCAAAGCAAAATTCTTTATAGGCAGCTCTGCAATTGGTGAGGCTCCTTTGACTGGTTTTCTTCTTCTCCCCACTCACACCTCCCTTTCCTGTAATGTCTTGGAGAGAATTATTGGAGAATTATTGCCACCATCTCATGCCCAGACTGTGCTGGATTTACAGAGGAGCAATGCACATAATGCACCACCTTCCCATCAGCCTTGCCAAGTTACCAGGCTTGCCAAATAAAAAGCTGGCAGAAGTTTGGCGAGGCTTCAAACAAAGCATTTGATCAGCCCCACAGCTCACCTGGGTGGGATTTGCAGCTCCCATATTCCAAAAGACTAAGCAATCAACAGGTGCCACTCCCACTTCACTGACTCAGCATTTATTACATGCTAATATTTTCAACCTGGGGCAGACGCAGGGCTACCTGAACCTATAGGTTTAGGTTGGTGCTGGGTAACTTCACTGTCAGCACAGCAAACCCCTTTCAAATCCGTTATATATTTCTCTCTTTTTGAGCACGTGTATGATTCTACTGGAGGTCACAGGTAGTTTTACTTATAATTCAAGAATATGTCTTCTGCAAAGTATTGCTATACTCATATACAAAAAAGAAAGTGCAAGACACATGACCTAGATTGGAAAAAAATGTCCATTACTTTGTGTGATCTAGAGGCACTGGGGGCCAGACTTGCAGCTAGAGCACTATATGTAAACTTGTCTTTCCTACAGTACTATTATTCTTGCTTCTGAGTTGTCCTAGCCTTTTTTTTTTTCAGCATTTTATTCTAACACAGAACTTGCATCTCATTCCTCAACACCTCATGCATAAAAAAAGTTTCATGAGGGCCCCTTCTTGTACCCAAAAGTGTGAAGTGACACATTTGGGGAGATAAAGCAGTGATGGCAGTTTCAGGTGGCAAAGAGAAGAGAGTCACTGTTATGAGTGGGTGGTACCAACTCAGTACAGTTGGTACCAAATATCAAATCGCTAACAACCTGTAAGCAAATCTTAAAAAGATTTGTCTGGTAAGTGAAAATTATTTGCTTGACATTTGCTCGGGGACAAAAGTTCATGTGTCTTCATGTAGAATAACCTCAGTAATTTATATAAATAGGAGACCTATTAAGATGCAAGGAAAATTAAGTATAAGAAAGCAGTGCAATCAAAAGATCAAAGAGTTTGTGTTGGGTGATCTAGTTTTACAAATGTCATTCAGCTTCAATTATTTATAATCTTCACAATACACTAGTAAATGCTGTCATATTTTATAAAATAATAAGGTCTTAGTAATAGGATACACTCCTATCATCCTGAGTCTATTTAATATTTGCTGAAAAGTGATGTGAGTTGTGTGATCATTACAATTTCTGCAACTAACTGATGGAAAAGATTAAATGTTTTCTATTCTGTTTTGGTCTAAAGATGCATCTGTAGCCACAGGTATTTATATCATCCTCCCTGGGTTATCAGGGCACCTCAATAGTGGTAAGGGTTTTTTAATCCAGGCTCTTAATGGATTTCTATGCCATAAATTTTTCCCTTCATAAGTGGTAAAAAAATGACTCTGTTTGTAACCTTGGCTACTTTTTGGCACAGGAGGGGAAGACAGTTTGATTTTTGGCTTCTATTTGCTGGCCTAGCTACATAATACAGGGAAAGGGGAAAAAAGAGGGTATAACTTATATCCCAGGATTGTTTGGGAAGCCAGAGAAAAACATCATATGTAGCAAGTAACTCGAGCCATTCATTTTAGAGCCATTTCTGAGAGGAAGTAAACTATCAATAGACCAGGTAAATTAAGAAAACCACCTTCTCTAGGCATTTCAATTAAAACACATTGTCTCTTGACAGGCAAATTCTCCTTAGGCAGCTGAAAAGCAAGACAAGCAAGTAGCCAAATATTGCTTCTTATTAATAGCATGCGACTTTATGGCCTTAATTTTTAAAAACCCTAAACCAACTATATAAATAGGAATAAAGCCTGCTGCCCATTGCAAAGAGCAAAAGCTTCTTCCACTCGGTCAAAATTAAGTTACATTTCTTTAGATAAACTATTCTCAATAGGCAACTCCTCGCTAAACTCCACATAAGTTCTCACAAGAGGGCCATAACAACCTTAAACCAAGGGATGACCACATTGTTATGTTCAATGCCACCAACGAAGATTACCTGGATTTCCAAATAGTAAATATTAAGAAATTTTTATAACTTTTTCATTGTTTATGGTTTCCCTTGACCTTTTAATGCTCCCCTATGCTTAAACCAATAAAATGACAGCACGGCTTTCCAGCTGAGGTTTTTAGAGCTGCAAGCACCTGCAGGAAACCTACAGGAAGAACCTTTATTTCCAGGGCTTTCTGTAGCTATTTCCTTTTATCATGGAAATATTCTTACTGAGCTTCTTTTTGGTAGTCTGTAGTCTGAATTTCTCTTTATTTCAAAAGCTAATTTGGGGAAAGTTACATTGATATGTACTTCATCTAAAAGAGAATATGAAGTTACTCACAGGACTTACAGGATTTAGCTGTGGCTAAATTATAATAAAAGCTGAAAGGAAACAAAAACTTTTGCACTACCTTCAAGTGACAGTGTCTAGGAATTGTTCGGCTCTGTCTAGTAGTGCAGGAGGTAAATACTGCTCTGAGAACCAGCCAGGTTTTGGGGAGCGTTTCTCTTTGGCAGAGGTACACTGTAGATTCACTCTTCTTTATTTGTCAAGTTCTTCACAGAGCAGCGGGTAGATCTGAACTTTTGGTCCGTTCAGCTTAGGAGAAAAAGCCTGTTGTTTTCTCGGCCCATGGTTCAGACTTCTAAGCAGAAGTACCAAAAAGCCTTTCAGATACTTAATTCTATATTCGTATGATAAAAATTAGCACTAAAATGGCTGCTAAGCTGTTGGCATCCTGTTGTTAGCAGGCAAGTATCGAGTAGGGGCTCGTAGCCAGGAGTCCAGGTTGCCTAGCCAGGCAACCAACCCACACGATACCCCTAGCATCGTATTGCTAGAAAGAAAGCAGCAAGCAACATTTATTCCTAATGCAATGAAGAGCTTTTGGTGCAGACGATGAGTCTGTGAAGATCGGGGCAAGGTGGGTATATGATAACTAGGAACATTGCAAGGCCAGTAGGATTTCGGAGCTCCCTGTGCAACACAGCTATATTATTCAAAGCAAGTTTGTTGCTTTGTTTCCGCTAGGTCCCAAAACTGTCCCCACAAACAAGGGGAGGAGGTAGGGAGAATGGAACTTTTTTTTTTTTTAGGCAAATTCTGGTCAACCACAGTTGCATATGGTAGGGAGTGAGTAACAGAAAGTTGATACAGGAAATATTTTTCTTATTCTTCTTCGCCGTCCTTTCTTCCCCTCTTGCAATACCTTGACCACCCCTTGAGTCACCCTGTTTCATTTCTTCACTCGTCACTAACAGAATTGTTTACTTGTATTTGCATGAATCTGCATTATTTTAAGCAAGTTCCTACTGTGTTTCTTTTCAGCATGCATAAATACAGGTTTGTGGATGCACATCAGCAATATACCTACAAATAGGATCTTAAAAGAGCCTTTTGAAAGCTAGTGTGGAACCTTGAATACTTTTATTGTACTAACATATAAGGAAGGTCAAATGCCAGTATAAATAGATTTTGCTACATATTATATAATTTTTTACATTTACAGATTTATTCCAGCACCATAATTTACTCAGAAAAAAAAAAAAAAAAGAAGCCATATAAGGAGGCTGAGTGAGAGAAGGGAGAGCGCAGTACTGGTTGTTAGTGAAAATATTCCACTCTTCTTCCACTTCTGCTCAGATTGTTCTCTCCATAGGGAGATGACAGCATGAAGGTTATTTGTAGGAAGCCAGCTCCAAAAGAAGCAAAGTGTGGAAATCCAAAGATACAAAGAGAATGTACTTTCTTGCGCATAGTCTAAGTCAAGCTATCTAGTTCAAGGGATGCTTAGTAATAGACTTTTGATAGACTTCAAGACCTGTATGCTTGCCTAGATGGGGGAATGAAAGGGCAGAAGGAGGAAGAGAATCTTATATTTCCTTCTATCAATCTGTATTATGAAACCCTTACACATATACCATGCAGAAAAACTGAAGAATCCCTCTGTCTTTAACACGCTCTAGATAATCTAGGAAGTGTGACACTACAAATAGTTTTTAATATTTTCCCCTCAAGAGAAGATGCCCAAACTAATGAAATAAATAGAAAATGTATAGCCTGACTAAAAACACTCATAAAGTTTGTTGTAAACTCCATCCCTTTTGTACAAAGGGCAGACATAGCCAGCAACCTTGCCTCACAAGCAGTTACCTCCATAGCCCACCTTCACCTGCAATAGGCACAACTTGCAGCTAAACAGCATGCACTAGGAAAAAAAAACACATAAGTATTGAGAGACTTGGATGTTCTCTAGGGGTCCAGTAAGTTCCACTTTTCACATCAGTCAATTGAGCCTACTATGAATCATTCCAAACTTTACACTCAGCCCTTACAAAATCTCTTTCTCTACATGAAGTATTACATAAAACTTCAGTTATGAAAACTATAATTATGTCATTTTTAAAGCCTACCACACACAGAGACTCTAAGCCATTACTAAGCTGTCACGGATGTAAATGGATGGCACAGGCACATTAAATAAGTATTTGCACGTCAGAGAAGGCTTTCCAGAGAGCATACCCAGAGCTAGGAGCCCTCTTCCCCTTCCCTCCCTGCAAGCAGCAACAAGGAGCCGCTCTGAGCGTTTTCTGTGCGCTTGCTCAGCCTAGCAGCACCACCGGGAGCTGCCTCCACAGAGGCCAAGCAGCCAGAACTGGGCAAGACTGGAGAACTTTTTGCACGGAGCTTCTCAAAGCAGTTTCAGTGCTACCGAGGGGCTCTGACCAGAGGCAGGTGAAGCAGGCAGACCCTATTAGTTAGCCTGTTAGAGAGCCATTCACACAGGTGCACTTACGGGGGGAGGAAACTCCCGGTTTGGTGGGAAGCACGGAGGATAGCGGCACAGCAGTACAAGCACACGTCCCGGGTTATCAAAGCACCACCCTGCCGGGTTACAGCAGGCAGAACAGCGCCGAGGTGGCTCCATGCGCTGGTCCCTCACTGCTGCCCGGTGAACCCAGAGGGTCGCGCACGGTACAAGCCCCAGCTACCCCGCCAGCCACTCGCGCTCGGGTAACGCATCCCGGCAGGGAGAGGGCAGCGGGCAGGGAGACAGCCGGCACCTCACGGGAGTCCCGCAGCAGCTGTGCTCGTGGCTCGGGGCAGCGCGGGAGAGCCCGCAGCGCAGCCCGGGGCAGCCTTTGTATCGGCGGCCGCCGCTGCCGCCGCCGCCGCGCGCTCCTTACCCCCACCCCCCTCGTGATTTTCCCCGGTTGAGCGAGGCACGTTATTTCCTGACCCAGCCGAGGGTGAGGTTTCTCGTTGAGCTTTTACTCTCCCTTAATCTGGATTTGTTTACATAAACCCCGCTTTTTAGCGCGCAGCATCAGGAGGGGGATGAAGTTTTTGCACTCGGTAGGCTGGGCCGCGAACGGTTCATTAATCTAATTATGATCGTAATTACTGTAATTGATAACCGTTTTGAACTAAACGCACCGGCGTCTCCGAACTGCGCGCGGCCCCATTAGCGCCTCTGGAGTAAACGTCTCCCATCAACAGCCATAGATTGGAAAAGGTGCTGGAAATACCCGAAGTACCCAGGTAAAGAAGCTGCGAAACAAAGAGGCAGTGTGCAGAAACCGGGGGCTTTTAAAGTTATGTTTACATTTTGCCGTAGTTCACGGAGGCTGCAATGGACGCACCTTTCTCGTTGCCAGAAACTAAAGCATCCCCCTTCGCCTCCGAGGAGCGGCCTAGGGAGAATACAACGGGCACCGCGTCCCTATCCGCCCGCAAACTTTGCTAAAACGGCAACTGGACACATACATTACCACAAAAAGCCGCCCTCGCGCGGCACGGCCGGCCCGCAGGTAGAGCCCCCGCCCGGCGCCGCCTCCCCTGGCGGCCTCTGGAGGCGGCAGCCCC
>JAWLRI010000401.1:689900-742568 GCA_034781795.1 Crypturellus tataupa
CCACTGACTATCACCCTCTGAGCTCTGCCATGCAGCCAGTTGCCAATCCACCTCACCGTCCACTCATCCATCCCACACCCCCAGAGCTTGTCCAGGAGGATGTTGTGAGGGACGGTGTCAAAAGCCTTGGACTCAGCTGTAAACCTGAGCACTAACAGACTTTTAAGCAAGCAGGGTGAGAGGTAGGGAGCTTGACAGCTCATCACGCAGCATTTCTCCAGCATACATGGGTTTTCTTTTTTAATCATAGGCACCCTGCTGTGTCTCCAGCCGTATGATGCTTTAGGGGTGATGCTGAGATCTGATGACAGTCTTAACCATTAATCACCAGCTGGTATTTTGTATTGTCAGAGGCACTGAGCTCAGCTAAAATGAAGCCAAGGGTAGCCTCTCCAATCAGTCAGGGTATGGCAATTTTCATTTCAAAATGTTACGTATAGTTTAGTGCTACCTACAAGCGTTCAATAGCTCTGGCAAGAAAAACTGTGCAGAGAGTAAGGGGCAGCCAGTGGTGGAAAGGCAGAGGCTGCAACAACCACAGCTGGGATGAGAGCAGAGCAAATAATCCAGGTGCAGAACAGTGAGGACAAAGTAAAGCCCTTCTCACCCCACCTTCCGGGGAGAGCACCAGGGACCTCCTTCCTTTGGGTGTAAAGACACAGTTTGTGTGAAGGAAGTTCAGCAGGGTGCCCTGCCAAAAGGAGTTTGGGCACAGGCTCTTGTGCGTCTGCATGTTAGATGTGGGACAGACCTAAAGAATCTCAGTTCTTGGGGCAGCAGTTTCTCTGTTCTCTGTTCTTGGGGCAGCAGGTAGCAAACACAGTTCCTGGGTTAAAACTGTGAGTCTAAAACTCAGAGGAAAGCTTTTATTTATGGCCTCACTGCTGATTTCCTGTGTCACTTCAGTCTCTTTGGTCCCAGATCAACACCCTTCTGGAAACCCACAGCAGCCACCAATGCAGCACGGCATGAGCCAGTCCCTGTGGTACATGGCCTTCTGCAGCCTCTGAAGGGCCCCTCTTTAGAATGCCTCAGAAAAAAAGCCAGTTGCCATGTTCCTGTTTTCAGGCCATTAAAACGGGGTCTGTTACTTCCATTGCTAGTATTTCCTGGAGGGAATAAGCTCTTCGTTGCCAAAGCATGGACACAGGAAACTCATACGAGAAGTTCCTCCCTTGGTAAAAAAAGAATGTGTGTCATAAAGAAAAATCTGAATAAATAAATAAAGACTATGCCCTTCTAAAACCAGCTCTGCAAATGATATTTCTCACATCTACATTGTGCTATCACTTACCAAGTTCCCTGGGGGCCAGCAAAGCTGCAGAGTCCCTAAACTGGAAGAAACAAGGCATTTGCTATCTGCGAGGCTGAGTAAAGGTCATCGCTGTCCCCTGGCTGGATGTGACTTCTGCACTGCGGGGCAAACATCAACTGCTCGCGTGGGAAAAGCGGCCGCCTTGGGAATCGCTGGTGACGGCTCCCAAGTGAGGGCGAGTCAGGGCGAAGGAAGGAGCAGAGCTCCCGGCCCCAAGGCCAGAGCAGAGAGATCTTCAGAGAGTGCAGAAGCTGCAGTGAGACACAGCTGCCCTGTGGAAGTGAGGCCAGCAGAAGGCCCGACCTTCTAGAGAGCTGTAGGTCCCCCCAAATGAAGCCCTTGCTCTGGCAGACTGTATCACCGGCATGAAGCTAGTGGCCCTTTGAGCATCGGCCCACTCGCATCCCACTTAAAAGGGTGTGATATTAATGCGGCCGTGCTGCACAGTCCCACTCCAGCGCCACTATGGTCATTAAGGGCCATAAACCCTTGTGTGATTTCCACCCGTAACTGACAGATACAATTCTCCAGTGACTGCAAAAGGAAAGGGGCAGCCCCTGGGCAAAACCCCCAACCGCCACTTTGAGCCTGTGGGGGCCAGCCTCATGCTGAACTAGGGGTCCTGCTGGGCTAGGAGAAATGCATCACACACAGCGCTGCGCTTTCAGGTCAGAAGACTACCTCTTTTCCAACCAACAGGACAGCAAGCAAACTGTACTCCTTTTTTTTCTACAGAAAATATTTATTTGCAAGAAATGAAAAGCATAACATACTTAACTACATACATATTTCGGCTACAAAAGCAGGTAGTCTGTTTTCTTGTAGAATCAAGCAGATAATTTAAAAGAAAAAACATCATCAATTTCTTTACACCCAATGGACATGTTTGCAGTGTGAACAATTAGGGGAACATATCCAGATGAGCAGTGCTTGTACAAAAACAGAGAGGTCGCTGAACTAAAAAAAAAACAGAGAGGCCATGGAACTTTTTGGAAAGGAATGGAAATATCTGCAGTCAGAAGAGGCTCCAATGCAGTTTACCGTGGAACTGAGGGGCTTCTACTTTTGCACAGTTCAGTATCACTGTCCTGATTAACTTAGAGAGCTTTGTCCAAGTGTCCACACAAACCCAAACTTCATCAGCATGATGGAGGCAGAAGAAAAAAAAGGGGGGAAAGGAAGATCAGCTGAAAGGATCTGTGACTTAGAGCCATAGGAGTCTGTTTCTGATGGCCAAAGGCTGTTTTCTGACCCTAGAAACAGACTTCTCTTCAAGCCACAGAGCCAGGTTATTTGCCCTTTGGAAGGAAATCCCAGAGCCCCTGTGATTCTTCCATCGGCATGTGGCCCTCCAAGGGTAAATCAACCCTGCTGCCCTGCACCATCCTGTGCCTGCAGGATGGCTGGGGTGGTCGCGCTCCCACGGGAAGGGGATCCCTTTGCTCCTGTAGTTGAAGAGCGCCTCAGCAAACAGCATTCCTTGAATGGTCACTCCCTTCAAGGCTACAGCATTAAAACAAAAAGCATTCAGAGATGGAATTCCACTAACCAAAACTGACAGCTGAAGGCTGGATCCAACAAAGCCCACTGCATTCTTGCAGTGGGACACAGCTGCCTTACAGAGAGGCCAGGCAGCCTACACGTAACCCAATGGGACGGGGCACAGCAGCCTCCAGCCGAGCTGCCAACAGGACAGCCCTCAGGCAGCCTTTGCTTGGCGGTGGGGAATGTGAACAGGTTTTGGAAGGAAACACCTGCCCTTGCTGGTGCACCTCCGGGGGACAGGTGTGCTGTGTGTCAGCCAGATGCCTTCATATAGTGACCCTTACTACGCTACCAAAACACATCTTCTACGTAGCCTTTTTTAATTGCCCATCACGCACACGTGCACACACACACACACACAGACTCACACTCATTCCCACTAACTGTACCCACGAAGAAAGCAAGATGCCAAGACTACACCACCACTTCAAGAGCATCTAATATGAAAACATTGGACTACCTGCCTCTGCTCTTCCCTCTCCTCCCTTCACTCTCCTATTTATGGGCTGCTAAAGATTGAATATTCTTTTATCTGTGTTGGAATGGAAAATGGAGTATATTATAAAGGTCAGACACACATTTATTTCACATAAAAAGGACTGCATAGTGTTAAAGAGCAAGGAGAAAAGAAGATAAAAAAGGAGGGAAAAATTAATGAAAAACACCATTATTCCCAATTTAAGAACTTAAGAACTGAGAAGTCTCTCTGTCTTCTCAGACAAGAGTCAAGAGTGTCTTCATCTGCCACTCCTTTCATCTTTTCTGTAAGTGGCATCTATAAAATCCAGCTTTCCCATGTTTTCTTTTCACCAATTCCGTTCCAACTCTTGGAGGAAAAGTATGGACATGGGCTCTACTATTTCGACATTACTGGGAGTAACTTCAACACCATTCAAACGCCAACATCGCAAGTGAGTTTCCTGAAAGATGAACTCTCTCCGAAGTGGGAAGGCAGTTCAGGTCTATAGCTCAGTAAAGCAGAGAAGGTCTAACGTGAAAACCAGAAACACAAGTGGAAATTCCACTGTCAGGCCCGGGATCCCACCCCTGCTGACTACCTAAGCAACGCAATACAAGCAAGGAGATGCTGAGGGTGCAATCCCTAGCACAGCCACTGTCACAGACATGAGAAAGCTACAATATTCCAACGCTATCCTCCTATCTTATTTGCAAATACATTAATACATAAGGCAGTTCATCTTTACAACCCTCAAAAGCATTTTCCCTACCACTATTGTGCAAAGCAGCAACATCATAGCCCTATGCTACTTATATAGGCTAATATAATTTCTGTAGTTATGATGTACTGACCTATCATTTCACCTTCAAAATACAAAATGTTCCCTTTCTAATTAGTGACTTGAGAAAGGAATATTTTAGTCACCAAGAGTATAAAAATATCCCACAGACTTCTGTTCTTAGCTGCGTGGGTTTTGTGCAGTGGCCTCTTGGTGTTAGCTAAAATCTAGAGCCCGTATACTCTGTGGAAATCCCTCCCAACGTGGCAATTAGTATCAGTCACTTACTTGACCTACATGCTCAATGTGTCCAGACAGAATTCACTGCTGATAGTTTGGGGTGGTAAGGCGTGGTGCAGGGCTGCTGTTCTTTTAGCACGAAAGAAAGACGACCAAAAAAAAAAAAAACAAAAAAAAACAAAAAAAAACCAAAGCTTTTAATTCATTTTCAGGTCCACATTAGAGAAATTGAGATAAGCTTGTATTATGATACATCGTTATACAGGGAGATATGGGAAAGGTCGCCTGCCAGTATAAATCAGACCTGCAGCCTCTGAAAGCTGCAAGTGAGAAGCTGCTGCATTACATCAGCTGGGATTCGGCCTAAGAACTTCAGCTTAATCCACTATTGGTCCAGGACAAACTGTGAGCAGAGGCACAGCTCGGGCAAGGGCATGACCAGGGTACAGAGAGAGGGAGAAACCCCGAAAATATGGAATGCTACAGATGAAATAAAAGAAGTGCAGCAAAGAACTATAAACAGCCTAGCAAAAATACATTATCTATACACTGGTAACAAGGTTAGAATTGCCATGTGCCCTGTGCTCGATACTTTTAAATACATACATCTATCTATAAAATAATGCCCTAATGTTCCTTTGTAGCTTATCTCCCTAGAAGCAAAGAGCTAACAGATCTAGACACATTTTAATGGCAAACTAAGTTTACTAGCAGTAAAAAAAACATGCTGGGGACTAGCACATGGGTAGAGCTGAAGACACTAGAGATCACTTAAGATCACTTAAGTCCTGTAGTAGAAGTGGCACTTTAATAGTGTGGGAGCCCTTTTCCTACCCTGCCTATATAAACATCACGCTACAGCACCAAGTTCCTGACCACAGGATAAGGTCCACAGGCTGAGACCTCGAGACCCTGAGCTATTTAAAAGCTCTTATGCTGGCTTCATCCCGAACGCCTCTCACAGCTCCCCCTGCCATTTCCTACAGAGCCCCTCGCGCTCGCTCCAGCGCTTCCAACATCTGCCCTCGGTGCATGGCTGGACTGCAGCGCAACTGGATGGGTCCTGCCTCTTCTGTCCCTCATGCTAGGCACCTAGCACGGGAAAAACTACGCTCGGGACAGCGTTGAGGGCATTGTTGCATAAAAACCCATGGATAGGCAAACTCGAGAGATATTTTGGCCTCCAGAGTCAAACAGAAGCCAGTTCTGTTAAAAGCCCCAAAGATGATCACAAATGTACCATAATAAAACAGGCAATCCCGTATTATGAAGAAATTATATTTAATAAAAATAGACCCCAAAACCTTGTGCATGCTAGAGCAAGCAATCCCAAAAGAGTACCATAAAATAACATAAAGAATGAGAAAAATTAAGATTATAGGACTAGATTACCAAACAGTTACAAAAATACCAGCAATGTCATACAGGTTCAAATGAGTTAACTCAGTGGCTGACCCAGAAGTGGCCCATCTAAAATGCCTCAGCTGAAGATAAGAGTTTTCCCAATTAGAGTTCAACTAGTATGTCCCAATGAAGCAAAGAAAAAAGGCAGAGCTTCAATGGAGACTAATGCAGTAGGTCTCCAGGAGGGAGGTGTGTTGTTTTGTTTTGGGGGGTGATGTTGTCTCTTCTTGGGAGCACTGAGAAGTATTTCAAATTTGTTTTTAATGCTGTGAAGTGAGCTGTATCTCTGCAATGAAAGGGACACGATCCAGTTAGTTACACTCTGAAATGGATAATAAACATGAGCCCAGGGAGACTGGCCTTCCCTTTCTCCATAGCACAAGCAGCAGGTCAGCAAGGGCAGGGTTGTGCCTGACAACTTGGGCCTGATTTGCAAAAGTCTGAAGCACGTGCAGTTCTACTCAGAGGTGAAAAATTGGGTGCTCTGAAAAACAGACAAAAAAACCCAAAAGATTGTTTAATTTCATTACTATGGCCACTTGCACTGACTAACCATACAGCAGGCAGAGGGTCAGTCCCGGCTTTCTCCTTTCACTTTGCTGACCTCATGTGGTTAAACGACATTGCCATCCCGTGTATCTCACTCTCAGTCACAGCAACTTGTGTTCATCATAACAAATTTTGCTTAAAAAAAAAGAAACGATGCAGAGGATCTGACAGGGCCACCGTAAAAGAGATGAAGCTCTAGGGAGGACACTGATCCATGCTGAGAAGGGAGCTCTTGTGAGATGGACTCAGTGGCATTTCTCTTCTCATCACCACCAAATGTTCAATAATAAGGCACTTGTATAGGCAAATAGGGCATAATCATAAGGGCAGGTCTGCACACCAGAAGTCCCTGCCAGCTCCTGGATCAGACCCATGTTCCACTCATGGGCGTGAAAGACCTTCCCAAAACAGCACTGTGGGGCCTGACCCAAAGCCGACTAATCTACTGGATTCTTTCCTTTCACTCCGTTTTGAGTCAGACCACAGAGGCACCAAACAGGATAGCAAAGGAAGGAAGCCTAAGAAAGGAGAATGAAGATTATGAGGGGAGCTGGGGTGCCAGCAGCTGTAATAAAATACAAACCCAGTACTTTACAAAATGAAATACCGCAGGAAATATCTACTGTACACATAAAAAATAAGTTGTAAGGCTAAATTAGTTTTTCCCTTATCATGAAAAGAAAGAAAGGCAAGTCAAAAAGATTTTTAATTGCATTTTTTCTGGTAAACTGCAAAGCAGCCATATTAGCCTGTGGAAATAGGGTTTTCACATTAAACCCAATTGCTATTGGAGTCTGAGTGCCCTCCTGTAGCAATGAGATAAAACCTGCTGGAAATCATGGGCAGGTTTGACTGTGAGCAGACGTACAGCTTGGGCAAGGTATGGCCTGGATACAGAGAAAGGGAGAAACCCCAAAGGCAGCAGTTACAAAGGACAAAAGGGTGCTTGTGAGAAAACGTAACAGAGTAAGAAGTACCAGACCAGGATCAGACTTGAGTATCACTCTTGGTTTCTCTGCTGATCTTGGGCCAGTCACTCCACCTCCTGTGTCTGCCTCATCCCTCTTCTGCCTTGCCTGCTGCCTACAATACTCAGCTTCTCAGGTCAGGGACTATCTTGCCATAAAGTTGTTCTGTACCTACCACCTTGCCAGGGCTACACATTCCCCTATCATTTTGGCTAAGTGGCTCTTCTAAGACCTTGTGTCTCTGCAAAAGGAGACAAGAGAAAGAGACTCACTACTTTCTAACATTTACTTTGGGGAATTCAAGCTTGAGAGAGGGTGGGGTGGTCAGTGATTTCTGTATAGCCGGTTTCAGAGTTTGCCTGGATCACTTGAAAGGTTAGGAAAGCTCTATTCTCATTGAACAAAATCTTGCAAAGCTAATAAATACTATTTACAACAGTAACAGGAGGGTGGTGAGGAAAGGAGAACATAGAACAATCTGAAACCGTGTCTACATGAGAAATTCCTTCAATGCATCTAGAAGCCAATAAATTAAATCCATACTGTCTTCTCACGAGGCACTTCTGTTTTAAGTCTTACATGGATTTCATTCATGTTGGCAAGGAATTGATTTAAGCAAGGCAGATTAGCCTTAAGCAGACTAAGGGACACCGACCCAAAACATTGCATAAACTTAACAAAACCTGCTTTCTAAACAGATTCAGTTAAACTAGTATAATTCTCCTGCATAGGCAAAGTGTGACAAGACAGTGACTGATCTTTGCTTGAATTCCACAAGGATGGAGCAGCGGTAGGACAACCTACCAGGACTGCTTCCAACCCAAGGAGAAACATAACCCGCTTAAGGATGAAGTGCTGAAGGGGGAAAAGAGAAAGAGCCAGGAGAGGACAGTTCAGCACTCACTGCGCATCCCTCCCCTGCCTGTGCTGTTGATTCTTGTGCCTCTACAGGCAACCCGTGAACATGATTCTCACTCCCCTCCAAAAGCTTCAAGTGTTGCAGACCAGCAGGCGCGGAGCTGTGCCTTGCTTCTGAGCAGCACTGTGCCACAATTTTCATTCCTCTTCATTCCTTTTTCCCAAATAACCTACCATCACCCACATGCTCCCATTGCCTCTGCACACCCCGCTTCTCCCCAGAAGGACTCTGTGCTCAGATTAGGGTATGTGTGTGCACACACAGAGACCCATCATCAGTACTCTGCTGGCATCATCTGCTGCCATAACTCATTCCTGTCCTTGCAGCATCCGACAGGAAAGGAGTAAAAGCAGACAGGGACTGTGTGTTAGGTGAGGAGGGGAGTTGCAAGGCCAAACAATCCCGTCGGCAGTCACCGCCGCACCAGTCAGTGCAGAAGTGGGTGAACTCCCTCTCGTTTGTGCTTTGGTTCACTGAGGATGACAAGTTGGGGTGGGGAGGGCAGGGGGTGGCAAGAGGGGCACCTTTGGTAGAAAATAATGAGGGGAAAGGAGGAAGTGAAGAAAAAAAGGCCTTTTTTTTTTTAAGAGGTGGCATTGACTCTTCTGTCTATTTCAATTATCTTCAGTGTTTCATTTCCTTCTAGCTCTGAGCTGACCCTGTAGGAAACAAAACAAAAAAAAAAGAAAAAAAAAAGAAAAGGCAAAGGTTAACACCAATAGTTAGTCACTTTTAAAAGTACATATCCTTCTTGAATTGGCTAATGCTAATAAGGTGCTTCTTATACCGGATACTTGTCAATTGGAGCATGGTCATGTGCTGAATTAGTCATCTCCTTGGCCTCAGGTTTAACTTTGGCACAGGTCCTCAGGAGACAAGTTTGGGGCATTATGGCTCATCCTGGACCTCAGCGGAGCGTGGCTGCAAACCAAATACCTCTCTTCACTCTTTGGTGCATTTGCTACTGTTTTGTTAGCAGAGACCAAGACTTGGGCCAACAGAACATTGGCAAGACAGGCAAAGGTGCAGTGGAGATAAAACTGCACTTTGCAGAGGCCCCAGACTTAAGATTCAGGCCAAAATACAAAAATGAATATATAAATTATGAAAGAACTCTGTGTTAAGCGCCCCAGGTAACTTTACAGGGCTGTAAGCCCACGTGCTGCTAACTCTGAGGTTCCATGCTCTGGATAAGATCACTGCTGTGACAAGCTCCAGCTCTTCACACCGTAACCTCACACACAGCCCAGTGAGTCACAGCCTCACACTTCCACCCAGCTAGGGGCACGCAAGTAGTACTCGAACACGTGGCGAAGGCAAAACTCCCAGGTTACAGGCGTTAGGCTCCTGGCAAACGCAGCGTTTGGTAGCAATGTTACTAACAAACCATCCTTGCAACCACTTGCCCACTAACAGTGCCAGCAGTATTGCCTACAACCTCTCTAGATCATGACCACCCTTCACACTGCCCAGGCCCCAGCACAGCAGAGCCCCTGGTCCTACTGGCGGCCTCCAGGCACCGCGACAGCGAGCGCTGCCCTCACCTGTGCTGCGGCAGGCCCAGCAGCATGGCCTTCTCCAGCCTCGTCTCGTTGGCTATTGTGAACTGCATGATATCGTCCCGCTGCGCCCCCGGCACAGCTTCCAGGGACAGGGCTGCGTACTTGGAGGTGTCGGCGTGTCTGTCGTTGCGATCTGCAATGGAGATCGGGCTCGACGACTCCTCCAGCTGGTGAGGCTCTTCATAAATCAGCAGACTCCTCGACCTCACTGCATGTGAAAAAGAGGAGATGAAAGAGATGAGAAATAGGCAGCTCAGAGAGAACATCCCTGGTCACGTCAGGAGCTGGAAACCACCAGAGCAGAAATGGAGCTACAAAAGGTCTTTTCATAGTGATTAACTGACAATTTGTTAGCTAAGGGAAGATACTACAGCAACGGTGCTGAAAGATGTCAAAAAGCTCTGCATTATCCAGGGAGCAGGAGCAGAAGGAACAATCATTTTGAAACCACACATTGCAGGCAAATGGCTCTTAACCAGTACGTAATGTTATCAGTTTCCCACTCAGTCCTTGGACCTTCTGTTGACACTTGCGAAGGAAACACCAACAGACATCAGTTGTGCTTTCTGACAGTATGAACATGTGGTGCTGAGCAGAAACACGACTCTCCTGCTATCTTACACAGACTATTAGCGTTAGTTCCGAAACAGAAACAAAGATGATTTAAACAGAAGCACCAAGCAGACGAGTGGGGCGAAGCTTTGCCCGTCTTTACGAAGGCTACAACCCCAAGCCCAGCCTGCCAAGCTTCCTGCTCTGGGGATGCAGGGTGTGGGAAACAAGGGCCACTGGGCGAACAAGCACGGAGCAAGTCTGGGGAGGTGGTCACTTACCCACGGAGTCTGTGTAGGACTCTGGCGAGGGATGCGGCGTGGGCAGCACCATCTTGGTGGCAGCAGGATAGGGCCCGTAGCTCTGCGAGACACTGCCGAGCACCACGGCGAAGCAGAGCACGGCCATCTGCCACGGAGGAGCGGGGTGAGTGGCCCCCGCACGCGTTAGACCCAGAAACGGCACGCGACGCGCCCCACACCAACGCGAAGCCTCCTCTGAGGCTGCTCCGTATCGCGGCACACAGCGGCTCTTAGCAAAGGCACACGTACAGTAACTGCCGTGTTCTAGCCGGCAGCTTGCCGTTCTGGAGTTTATTTTCCAAATCTGCCATCATTTTGGCCTGTTCCCTTATTTATTCCCAAAGTTGAACAGCAGACACAACCACCATGTGTGTTTTACAGACACTGCAGGGCATTTCCAAGGTTATTTCTGCCGTTGGCCCCAGTGTTGCTGCAGAGGCCTGGCAGCCTAGAAGGACAGCGTAGGCCTTGGAATCATCTTCAATTTATGGTTCTAGCATAAAGGGAATTTGCTGGCTGAGCTGGAGGAGGGCAGACTTTCATTCTAATCCTTTTCTTATTTTGACGACTGTTACTGAAATAGGCTAGAGGTAGATTTACTGCCTCAGTCATAATTTTATTTGGATGATAAAGTTTTTTTTTTTACTGGTATCAAAAGAACTGAGCATCAAAGGGCACCCTTATTGTCATTTTACAGCTCTGGGTGCCATTTCTCACATACCGTACTGCAAGAAATAACACAAGAGGTCACTGGGAGAAGCATTTCTTCTTTTATCACTGCACCACCCAATCAAAAGCACAGGCCAAATCTCCTTCAGAATTTAATGCCTTCCCACAAGCATTAATCTTCAGCAGACAGTTTTCTTACCTAACTCAAAATTAATTGTCAAACTATCAAGTGAAAAAAAAAAGCAATCTAAGAATTTGAAAGTGAAGGGCTTAGCAGAACAGGCACTAGGCCATGGAGCAGGGGCAAGACAACCTCACGGTCCTGCAGCTCCCCGCGCGGGGACACTCACCATAAGACAGGTCCCCGTCTGGGTGCTGGCTGCCTTGCACGAGCGTGACACCTTCCCCGCGACCACGGCCTGCAGCCTCTGCAGCTGCTGCAGCAGCGTCCTGAAAAGCCAAGGTGACAGACACGGACATCAAATGCATGGATCTGTTCGCTCATTAAACAGCTCTCTGCTTCCATTTACATGCCTGGCAAGAATACAGCATTTCTGATGAGGTACAGCTAATTAAAAACCTTCCCGTGAAATTAGAAGGAAGCGATGTTTTTAATTTAACAATCTTTTTTACACGTGTTAGCACTAGATCCTTCAAAAAGATCATTTTCCACAACTAATGTCCCTGAAAAATTACTTCAGTTGTTGTTTCAGGAGCTTCTTATTCATAAATAAATACTGTATTTACAGTTTTTTTTTTTTTTTTTTCCAGAAAGAGATTCTGGCAAACATACAAACCACCAAAACTGCTACATGTACAACGGACTAGCTGCCTATGTAACCTGCTTCTGTGCCATGAATTCCACATGAGTTTTAGCATCATTTCAAAAGGAGCAGAAGCAGATTTGTAACTACCCTTAACCAATAGTACAGCTACACACATACCTCCTTTCTCTGAAAACCTGCCGTGCAGGGAACTGGACAGCCCTTTTCCAACAAAATAAATGCGGACATAAGCACAGCCTTCATTTTCTATAAATTTATCTATTAAATGAAGTACTTCATTACCGCTTGCTAAATACTCCAAGAGTCTGCAAAATAACTGATGCTTGAAGTGGCGTCTCTGACTACAATTTTCTGAGATGCCAACCACAGCGGGCACTCTGCTGTGGTCAGAGGCAGCAGTTCTGGACCCAGACATCATTATTCCATCCTCCTGGATGTTTTCTGTCACCACCAATTACTACACTCGGGATGCTGGTCACTGCAATGGGAAATGTTCTCAAAAGAATGACTGATACGAGGCTTTCCCATCAGTTTCCATTTTGCTTTGATAAAAGCTTTTTAAGAGAGCAGGAGTAACTCAAATGCCTGCCCTGTCCTGAACACAGTAAAATACAGAGCAAGTTTTCATCGCGATGGTAACCTGGCTGTTTCTGATTTTACTTTTCACGTCTCTTGCAAGCCGCCCTGCCCATGCAGAGCATGACCCACTCCCCAGATTCCACACAGCCATTTTGACGACCATGATGGCAAAGGTTAGAGCAAAAGGCAAGGTCAGCACATCAGAGAAAATGGAAGGATTATTTTAAGCCTGGATTTGCTAAAAGCTAGTTGTAGGACAGACCCAGAGGTGCCTTTACAGCTCAATATACACTTGTCTGCCTATTATTATACACCTTTTTTAATCGGCAATGATGACTGCTAATTAGGGTTTAATGAATTCAAGGACTTCAGGAATGCATTCTGAAATGAGCACACGGCATGTTGGTGGCACACATTTATCTGGGCCAGCACGTTCTGCTCAACTTATTAAGGAAAGATGTCTTGCACACTGCTGGGGGCATGCTGTACTCCACAAGTCACTACAAAAAAAATAAAGAAGAGATTTGCCTAATGCAGCCCTTTATTCACAGGTAGAGAGAACACAAGCAAATTAAGAGGTAAAGACACTTTCCATTGTGTAAATGAGACCGTTCCAACTCCCTTCTCCTTTCTATATCTCTCCTCAATCCCCTTTTCCACCAATTACATAGCTCAGGGTTTGCAGGGTCAGACTTGCACACACAGTATACATGATTTTCTGGCGCAGAATAAGCCACATACAGCATTCCCAGCAGATGCCAACAGCTGTGTTAAACAGCAATGACTTTGTAACAGTGCAACTTCTATGCTATTATAGAAGCCTAAATCTGCCCCCGTTCCAGGCCTGAGTCCCTGGGCTCAACACAAACCAGCTCTGCAGGAGGAGGAGGAAGGAGGGCTCCTCCTCCCCAGGTCAAGGGCTGGCAGCAGCAGCAGCAGCCCTGAAACGCAGGCCACTCTTGCCACTTTCTGTGGAGGTGTCAGTGAGAAAACGGCTAATGGCTGGTGTGGAAATCAGCAGCGAGGCATTTCTCCCCGCGGTGCTCATCTCCTTGCATCCAATTTAAAACCCTCTGGGGCAGAGTGGGCCCAAAGTGCTGGATTCCCAAATGCTTTGGTTATGGCAGTGTAATTCCTCCCCTTGCGCTTATGCGGGTGTTTTGGGGGTTCCTATAGCACACATGGGAAGATTCACCCCCGCTTTCTTCACCAGCTACATTCACATCAAAGGCCTCTGCCTCTCCGCGTGTGTTTGTGAGCAGAGCTGCCGCCTTCGCAGCACACAAGGACGCGGCACCAGTGCGTTTTCAAACTATGAGCAAGACCTAAAGCAAGAGAAGGTACAAGCTCATTTATTCTGAGATGAAACAGCAGCCCTGGCTTGCCCCAGCAGCAGCAAAACAGAGCCCTCTTTTGTGCTTTTAATCTATATGTAGACAAGAATTGCTGGAAGTCTGTGGTTCCCAAGGTCAAAAAGGCTCCCCCAGAAAAGCTGCCCTCATTGCGACTGCAAGGCTGCAGGGACAGGACATGCGAAGCCAAGAGGGAAAAGGGGCAGTTCTGCCCGTGCAGGAGCAGGGCCAAGTTGTACCAAGACGCTCCCTTTGAGTCTTCTTCTCGGCAGGAAGGCCCAGGAGTTTTACGTGAAACACAGAGCCTCTGGCTGAACTCTGAGAGGAGAATCGCATCCCAAGGCAGCCCGTATGGGGGCTGGCACCCACGGGGATCCTTTTCGCGGTGTCTGACACCTTCCCCAGTGCTATTCAATTAGAGGGTCACTGCCGCAGGAGGTGCGAATGTGCCTTCACGCTTTTCCCTGCCAGTGGAAGCACCTCATAGGAAAACTGCAAAGTGACTGAAAACTCCTGCTCTCCCTTCCACACTCTGCCAGCAAATCCACTCTGATGTCTTAATTTCACGTGCACATCCACAGATCAATCCTCAGAAAAGCTCCCTTCACTACCAAAGGAAGGAACAGGTCAAGTCTGCTTCCAGTGACATCTTCGCTGAGGAGCAGAAAACTTGTCACTGCTGGACCTGATCACCTGAGAGGAAGCCTCAGTGTTTATATAGAAAAGTCAGCATTAACTGAAACAAAACCAGAAAGCAGAAGCTGGGGAAAACAACTCAATGTTTATGTTGATCAAGGTTTTTCGAAGAATATATCTACTTGAAGATATATTCTTAATATATGTAATAATATGTAGTATATATCACCAAGTTAAGTTGATAACTTATCAACTTAATTTTCATGTATTAAAAAGGAAGAAAAACAGTTCTTCCAAATCAACGCACTCTTTCTTTCTCTGCCATTTTTATTTGTAGGAAGGGGTGTCCCTTGTAGGAAGGGGGAATCTCTCAAACTGAGATTTTCTGTGAAAGACTAGAATATTTTAAAGCAAAAAAATCCACAGGTTTCTCATTTGAATCAAAAAAATGGGGAGCATATGGAAAGCAGCATTTTTTTTTCAAAGACTTTCAGCATAAAAACATTGGCCTGCTCCTTTAAAAACAAGTAGTTGCTCTGGGTCTCCAAGCTCTGTCAGCTATTATGAGAGTGACTGGAAGTAAGGAACAAGATTTCTCACTGCAGCTTAAATGTAAATCTTATACTCCTTGATCAAGATTTGATAAAATCACATGCACTGTCCCGATCTAAAAATATTTACACTTCTCTCAATTGTACACTAGATTCGATACTATTTCTATCACTTCTCTAGGAGAGTCAACATCAATAAATATATTTTTGAATACAAACTTAACAGAAGTGAAACCAACATTGCTTCTCCTATGTCATGTACATAATATCCAGTGTTTCGACGCTGACGTTAAGCCCAAAGAGCCCCGTTCCCCAGCTGCACAACGCACTGCCCCCCATGGGCACATCCAGCACCGAGGCCACCTCAGTGGGCTGAGCCTCCTGGGGACAGAGACAAGCCAGCCCAGCTCCTGGTGCCAGCTGCTTCTCCCAGCCCTTCTCCTCCTGCTTAGGCCCTCTAGGACAGCCGTGTCCCTCCGGCTCAAACTTTCCCCAAACCAACGAGCTCCCGGCTCCTTTGCAGCGCCAGGACGTGAGTGTTACGCAAGCAATGATGTACTTGAGCTTTGCTAAAGAAAAATGTCTAGAAAGGAACTTGGATGGGTTTCTTTTAAGGGACTGAGTCACAGAAATTAGGAGAGCAAACATATGCTAGTGTTCTAATACAGAAGATGCCAAAAATGCTGCAGTCACCCACTCACAATAATAAGAATTAAAAACTCCCCTGTATCTCAATCCCCAGCCTTCTGCCTTGCTTTTTAAGAAGCATGGATGACAAGGCAGATGCTTCCGCGTGCAAATTATTTGGCCAAACTTGTGCATTTTACGAGAAAAAAATTCTGATCCAGAGCTTCAGGCTAAGGCATAGTCTTAGGGGATTCTGCTAAGATCTTTCATGTTCCTCTGAATAATGTAGGAATGAATGCCTTTTTTTTTTTTTTTCTGCCAGGAGAAATGCTAGTGCTTTCAGGCTTCAGAGTCAGATTTTGAATCTTAAGCAGGATTTTCCCTGTAGCCTTAGGTACCTATCCATATAAAATGCATTCTATATATAGAAGAATGATATGCTCAGAAGAGCTCTTTGCACATACCAAAAGGAAATTCCGCTAATCAGGAGTGCTTTGTTTTGGAAATTCCCCCTAGCTCCCCACAACTCCAGCCGACTATAAAGCCCCATCCTGACCCAGCGCCCATAAAGGGGCAAGAACCTCAGGTGAGCAGCTACAACCCAACTTTCCAGCATGTCTTGGGTGGGGAAACACTGTCCTTTGTCCACACTAAAGACATGAACATTTGCACATGTAACCACAGCTGTTACTCTCCTGTTATCTTTCTTCACCACTCAGGGTGTTTTTGTTTTGTTTTCCTTTGTGTTTTTGTTTTGTTTTGTTTTACAGTGAAAGAACAGATGTACTGTTTGTATACCTATTTTTATATGGTATTTCCAATCATACCTTCATTTTTAATGCATTAAACATCTAAACTGCAACTGAAGTCAACTAGGGCTCTGCTTTGAGTGTATTAAATATGTCTGCATATATAACTGTGTGCAAGGTGCTTTGAAAAGATCAGATACTAAATGTTTAAATTTAGGCACCCAAGAAAAAACTAACACTGCATAACTTCGACCTTCACTTCTTCAAGTTTTGATCCTTGGCTGTAAATAGGATGTAGAATTACCAGCTATAGGATGCTGTGAACACAAGTTCTGAAAGATTTGGGTGGTTTCTGGATGCCGCATCAGGACTCTGTGCAAGTACCAGTGAGGAAATGGATCATTTTTACTTTGTTGTAGGAAGTGGATGATGTACATTAAGCAAAGGCCTGAAAACATTCTCTGAATGAGACCAAAAGCTTGCACAAATATACTATAAATGCGAGTGGGTGATTTTAAAAAAAAGAACAAAAACACACAATATAGTGGTAGGTAATTCAAGACTTGATGACAGTTTTTTAATTTTGGAGTACTTTAATTTTCAACCTTAAAGTTCTTAGATACATTTTTTATCTAAGCAGCTTTGCCATGAAACACAATAACTGCTGTGCAGTGGGCAGAACATCTGCTTCTCTGCAGAAGATTACAAATCACTCTCAGGGCTGCTGCACAGGGAAGAAAGCAATGCGCCTCATTCCACACACCCAGACTGTGAGGGATTCGGCAGTGCTGCCACTTAGAGTACTGGCCATGGCAGAATTAAGATTATGAAACAAGAGAAGATGCTAAAGGTCCTGCCCAAAAGGAAGGACACACCAACAGAGCCATTTTCATGATTACAGCTGCAACAACTTAAGGATGGAAAAACCCGGCCAAATTGAGTCAAATTTTAATGGAGAAAACAATTCTCGAGGCTCACCCTGAGAGGTTCATCCACAGCTGCTCACGTTACAACTTTTGCACCTTGTCCTACAGCAGCTGATTTCAGCGCCTGCTAGGTCAGACACTGGGGCTTACAGCCCTACCCCACACAGCTCCCTCGCTCTTGTGTGCAAAACACTGTGGGAAGATGCTCACAGGAGAGCCAGAAATGGCTTGGCTCTCTTTGAACAAGCAGCAGATGTCTTTCTGCATGAGCAGTGCGTGGGAGACGCTCCCCGGCATGTTACAGGGCTACAGGGGCTGGCTCCGTGAAATTAGAGACTGGATCCGGAGATTGGATCCGCGCATTAGAAACAACACATGACACTCAATTAACAACACGCTGGCTGCCAGGCAAACTCTAGGGCCATTTTTCATGATCATGGGTCTTATCTTCAAAATCCAGCCTCCTCCTACACTTCAGCGCTAACACTATGTTCACCAGTAATATTCAACCATCCCTACAAATGCCTCTAGCCATGAAGATGTTTACAGAGGGCTCATCTCGTACTTACTCATTGGAATTTGCTATCATTACAGTGCGCACAGAGCCTAACTGAGCATTATCATGACTGACACTCCTCTCTGTCGGTTAATGTCCTATTAAAAGCTCAGTTGTTGAACATATTCTGCTACATGCCCTTTGAGAAAGCCACCACTGAGTCACCGACTTATGTAAGCCCACTGATCAGAAATGAAGAAACGAGTTGATTCTCTGTCCAAAGGAAGCTGCACTTCCTGAAATGAAAGCAGCTCTAGGGCTTCAGAGGATTAAAAACGTGCCAATAATCACAATGATACCTAGTGGTCAAGAAAAACAAACTCATAAATGCTTCAGAGCTCCTGCTGTGCACAGCTCCAGGTGACAGTTCAGGCCAAGGCCTTTCCTTCTGAGGCCTCCTGTCAAGACTGTCTTTCTCTGACAAAAGGCAATTTGGAGAGTTGAGTTGCATTTCTTTTGTTATTTGTCATAATCATTTTTTCTTGGGAGTGGAAGAATCCAAAGAAAGATGATAAGAGGTTTCCTGAGCACAACGCATGTTTCGAGTGAACATTTAACTTTCACGTTTTCGCCTTTACTTGTAACACTAGTTTTGCCTTAGTCCCCTCATTCTTTACCTGTTAGTATTCTCCAGGACTTCCACCTTCTTACGTAGCTCAGTATTTTCATTTGAGCAAGTCTCAACTCTGGAAACAGTACGAGGGAATAAAGGATGAATTTAAAATCAGACATCCATTAGACTTTAAAGACAGACTTTAAAACAAATCCAAATTACTTTCACAGAGAGATCTGTAGTCTTGCCTATATAAAATGGAAAGCTGCAATAACCAACTTTACTCAGTTGTTTTAATCATACTTCATGGTGTAAAAAGCATTGCAAAAGAAACTAAGTGTATAACACCTCCTTGCAACATTCCAAACTTTATCTCAATAGATCTAATTCTTTCAGAATGGCTGTAACTACTCTTTGCCCCTTGCTCAGAAAGAGAGCTGACCCTACTTGGATTTTCCCTGCACATTACGCCATGGGATAGAGCCTTCAGCAGTCACAGAGAATGTTTATGTATGCTGTTAGCCCGTGTGTTGTGTAAAGGTGTGCCATACACACACTTTATTGTTAAGATAAGGCACCATGCAATTTAGCCAATGCCATGCTTCTGCTATTGGATTCCTGAATTTCAAGTTTACAGGAGTCAATAAGCCAGAAGGTTCATTTCCAAGAGAACATTTTTGTTTTTCACAATGGCCCTGGAAACCTCCTAACAAAAGGAGATTATGCGACAGAAGTTGTTCCTGTAAAAATATGAGACTCTTAAAATATGACCAGCCTGAATAGCTTCAAGAAAGAAAAAGGTAACAGGGAAACAGCTTTGTTATCTTTATGTGTACAGTGAAATTCCACAAAAGTCTGGGAAAGTGAGGGTCTTTCCTAACAATAAGAAGAAGAACAAAAGGAAATTACATCAAAGTTATCACCGTAGATGGTGCCCAGGGTTTAATAGATCCATTATGTGAAGGCATAAGAAGAAAAATCAAAAAAAAAATCAAAAAAACACAAAAATACAAAAACAAAAACAAACAAACAAAAAAACTTGCTCCTTGGAAGAAAGATTAATTTGAGCTACAAATCACTAGCTGCAGTTTTGGGTCTTTCTTGCTAAAAGAAGCTGATGGATCACAAAGCTGTTTTCCTTATTCCCATTTACCTCTCAAGACTCTTAAGTCACCCACTCCCTATTTCTACCTCCATTTGCACTAAAATACAGAACGTTTCGATTTTGAACCTAATTTTCCAGTGACACTGCCTGCCCCCAGCCTGACCCGTGTCCAAGTCACACGGGTGGAGGGCAACAGCAGGTGGGTCCTGCCTTGTTTAAGCTCTAAGGTCTTTGCTAGCCCTTTTGCAATGGCTTTGAGGTAGATACGGTTCCAGCGTGCACTACGCCAGCACAAGCAGAAGCCAAAGGAAGGGCCTTTTCTCAGTCACAGCCACGAGGTGGCAGCTGGCACTTTGTACATAAAACAATCCCAGCATCAACAGCTGGATCCATTTCCGTTCCGGCAACTGGTGTTATTGGTCTGTTTGAAACAGGAAGGAGGTTGGCTTACTTTTTTTCCAGGCTGTCCATGTATTCTTTCTTTTTTCTTCTACTCTCCTGAGCAGAGATCTAAGAAAAAAAAAATTAAAGGATGAAAAACATCAAATATTTGCATAGAAAAAAAAAAAGTAAGCGGAGACAAATTAATAAACTGGTGAAAAGTGCTGACTTTATTAAGTTCAAGCCTCTGTGCTATTCTTAGTTCTATTCCTGGCAAGCAAAGCACTGACTTGGTCCCTTTCCACATCCTGAAGCAAGACTAATCCTCTCACAGTAAGAAAAGACTCATTCCCTGCTCTTGGAGACGTTACCTTCAGCAGTAAATCTGCAGAGATGATCTTAGGACGAGTACTAAATAACCAGAAGATGATCCCAGAACAAAGCTCAGCACTTGAGACAGGAAAAAGCAAACATGAATGGAGTGAATAGAGGACCTGAGCGTCCTGATGGGCAACGTGCCCAACACGAGTCAGGCTGTGGCTCCCATAGCAGGGCAGGCCAACAGCAGCCTGGGCCCTGTGAGCGAGCCTGCAGCCAGCACAGGGAGGGAATGATCCTCCCTCTTTGGTCAGCACATGCAAGGCCATGGCTTGAGTACTGCATCCCGTTCCAGACAAGGACATAAATATTATGGACACGCTGGAGCAAGTCCATAGGAGGGTAATTATGGTAAGAAGTGGACTGGAACACTTGACACGAGGAAGAGAGGTTGAGAAATTTGGAAATTAGGAGAAACCTAAGAGGAGATTCTCTTGTCATCTTCAAGTATCTAGTACAAGAGGGCAGTGAAGACAGAGTCTTCTCAGAGGGGTACAACAATTGAACAAAAGGCATCAAATATAAGCTGAAGGTCTGGAAATACCCATGAAGAACACTTTTTTTCTCACTGTTTGAATATGGAAACAGGTTACCCAGAGCCTGAGAATTCTACACCTTCTGGTCAACTTCACTAGGCAAATCCCTAAGGAATTTGACCTAAGGTGAACCTGTTCTGAGCAAGGGATTGAACCAGATGCCCTCCAGAGATCCCCTCTGATCTGAAGGAATCTAGTTCTGTGAAAGTGGTACAGAAACATGGATTTTGAAAAATTACACTGCAGCAGCAAATTCCAATTTAGTGCAGACAAACTTACACCCCTATCTGCAAAAACAACTGAATGTGTTACAATGTGCTAATGTCCATCAGAACAAGTGAGCTGGCCAAGTCTAAAGAACTGCTTTCCTCCCCATCACTGACTCTTCCCCATTTTGGAAGAACAAGACAATTTCTAGGGCATTTCAGAGTCTGGCATCTACCAGTCATTTGAAGGTCATGGACAGAAGTAGATGGGATTTTAAAACCTCCAACAGCGGACAAGAACACGTTAATCATCATGGAAAGAACAGAGAGGTCTATATCTAAGGGAAAATATTATAATGTTTTTAAAATGGAGCCAAGCAACAGTGACTGATGACCCTACTTGCTAAATATATATTGCTCAAGGGTACAGGTAAATACCTAGACATAAAAGTGGTAGACAATTTGATGGATGTGTTTAGAAACAAAGGCAAATATGTTTATTAAAAACCTTCATACAGCATTCAACAGTACTACAGATCATTACTGCGTAATCACTGCAGCATTTTTTTAATGAAGAATGAGTAGACATTACCCAGCAAAGCTGTTACGCTAACATTTACCTTGTTCTTTATTTTCCTGCGGATCTTCTTCAGCACTTTTTCCTCTGCTTTTGTCAGAGGCAGTTTGGTAGGGATTGGGTACCCCTCTGCTATCAGCGTCCTCTTCTCCTCCTCTGTCAAGATGAGTGGGCCGGTCCCCTGCAATTTCTGCAAATGGCACAGAAACGAACCGGGTGAACAGAAAGTGTAGGGAGCCCTGGAGAAAAAGGTGTGAGGGAAGAGAGCAGCTCTCCTGCTTCAGAGGGAACTCTGCCTCCTGCGACCGTAGGTCCTTGCAGGTGGGGTGTGGGGAAGGTGAGGACCTTTTAGAGAGCTTGCCTTCAGACACTGAACGTCTGGAACAGGGCTCCCTCAAAAAAATCGCTTTTGACCCAGCTCTGCATATCAATAAAACTACACAAGTTGAAATGAGGAAAGGATAAGTGAGAAGCACTACTGATAATCCTTCCCTACAGATGACCACTTGCTTTCCAAGACAGCAAGGCAGTAGCTAAGGACAGGAGGCCCTAGGAAGATCCCCATGCAGAACACAATCCGTGATAAGAGGAACCACATAACACTGTGCATCCTTGTCTCACCTTAGCAGAGAGACACAGGCCACTCACTATAGGAGGGGAATACACAAATGAGCAAGAATTATTGGATCCAAAGTTTTACAGAGATTAAATAATTAAAAAAAAGCTAGAAAAAAATAGTCCAACTCACGTGTGGTGCAGTCAGGAGAGGGGAATTGGAGAGTGCTGAAGCTGTACGTGAAGTCACTTTAGCTGTGGCTTGTAGCTGGATTGGGCTTGAAGGAGGGAGAGACCTAGCTGGGCTCTGGCCACCTTCAGAGTCACTGCCGTGGCTGCTGGGAGGGGTTGGGGGTAAATGCAGAGGATCCACTGCTGAACGGCAAGAGAGAAACACAGCACTAAATGCTGAGGGGCTACCTCAAACATCCATCAGAGCCACCACTGCCACCCGGCTCCCAGAAGTGAGTTTGCCAAAAGACAGATCAAGTGGTAACTCCAAAGGTTCTCAGACCCCCTGGTTTCCCAAAGGAGACAAAAAAAAAAAGCAGTGATCTTTAGGTTCAATGGGCACAGCAGAGCTCTGCACATCTGCTCCAGTCATTTCCACACTTGAGCTTCTTCTCAAATGCTCTGAGGTGCATGTGCAGCTCTCCAGTAGCAGTCCGCTACCACTAGAAAGCAGCATGAGCAGAGAGGACTCTGCAAGAGTGTGCTTTCAGTAGTTTTTTCTAACTTTGATATGAATTAAGTATTTTTGAGGGTGCCCATCATGTAGTAGGTGTTATATGGACAAGGAAGAAACAAACACTCTTTCTCCCAACAGACTGGCACGCCTGGGAGTGACGATGAAGGTCTCCATATGCTGACGGAGCAAGGGCAGCACAGGTCACCAGTCCAGCAACTGCTCTCATACGGTGCACACCAGTGCCACGAGTAAAACCTCTGCTGCACTGTCAGGCAAGAGAGCCCATGCCAGAATTGGCAACCCCAGTACTGTTTGTTTACGAGCAAACAGGTCTGAACCAAGAGGAACAGGGCAACGTCTCTTCTACTTTGCAAATGTCCAAAACTAAGTCATTAAATCTCTGATATAAATTTGCAGAAGTGGGAGGAGGAAGATGCAGGGCTGGATTTGCCATCTTCCACTCCTTTTATGCATGGGTTGAAAAAAATCTAATGGGTGGGGGGGGAGGAAAGAAGAGAAATAGTAACAAAAAGCAATTATACATAAGCTCTCAACTAGCAGTTGCAAGAGAAATGATCCACGCTAATGAGACAGAAAGGCCCTTAATGCCACAAACTCAGCAAACCTATCTATGCCCTGCGTCCGGATAGAGCCTCCCTTTTCTCACCTGCTAAGCCATTTCTTCATTTCCTAGAGCAGTTATACTTATCTACATAAATAAATCCACTAATAAAACATAAAGCGTTCCTAACTGAGATGCTGAGCTTGAGATCTTCTCAAACTTTTATTGAGTTTACAGATTATGTGTCACTGAGCTGTTTTACGTTTCCAGGACAGGGATCATCCCTCTTCCTCCCTCATTTGTACATTATTGAGTCCCAAGGGACCCAGATGGTTCTTAAAGATTCCACTGAAACAAACAGAGCTGTTTTGGCATATTAACTTTTAGTTTCATGTAGACGCACATCCTTGCTTTCTTATCAGACAGAAGGCAAAGTGGTTAAAACAGAAAAGTTCCCACTTATGCTCCTCGTAATTTCTACTCTTTGTTCTATCCTACCAGGTCCTCACAAATTCATATCTTTCTAGCCTAAATAATCTCATACTTTAAGGATTCAAGCTGCCTCCAGCAACTGTACAATCATTAGTAAGTTACAGACAAAAAAAGAGATCATTTTCTTTGTGATGAGCATGGAAGAAAAGTGTATAAATAGGTCAGACAGAGGTTAGGTTCTTTAGCAGCCTGAGTCACATCCCTAGAAGGCAAGGGGATCTTCTGGAGACTAACATGGCAAACAAGGAAGCCAAATATTTCATCAGAATAAAGTATGTTCATTCTTAATTCTGGTCATCTTTGGTGCACCTTGGGTTGGTAATTAACAGACCTTCTTTAGAAGACAGGTTCAGGAATTGATCCACTTCATGTGGCTCCAATTTAATCTCTGGAAGAGCTTTCTGGCTCAGTGGTTTCATCTAGAAAAGAGAAATTAACAGGCTGAGAATCCAAAGCACACATCCTAAAACCTTAATGGAACGATACAGAGAGTACTTCTCCATAAATGGAGACATTTCCTTCTGCCCCTGCTCTGCTACAACCAAGCTTTAATTGCTTCTCCACACAATTTGCTAAGCCAGCCTAGAGAGAATACTGCCCCGACTACGCTTGCTGTGGCTTTTCTTACTACTATATTTAGCTAAATAAAAGATTATGCCTCAGAGATGACATTTCAGACTGAAAGGCAGCACGCAACCCACTCAGATTACTTCTCTTAGCAACAGAGCTGCCGCGAGGATTGGCTGGAGCGCCCGCGCGGCTCGTGCTCTGCGCGGCGGCTGGAGCAGAGGCTGCTGGTGCAGGGCAGAAGGCTGCATCCCTGAGCGCAGAGCGCGCTGGCGCCGGGCAGGGACATCGAGGGTGGGTCCCAGGCCCAAGTTTAACTCGCAGGGTGGGAGAGCAGGAGTAGGGGCCACCACAGCTGACCCAGGCTCAGAGGACAACCGTCTGGCCCTGGTGACAGGCCCGGGGATCTGGCCTGAGCGCTGCAGGCCCAGGCCCGCGGAGGTCAGCCTGGCACGGGCACGCTTGGTGCTGCCAGAATCTCTCAGTAGCCTGTGTAGATAATCCGTGCAGTGGCACTGAGCCAGCAGTTCACCCTCTCTGCGTATCATGACATTCCAGTCTACAGCGAGATCTCCCACTGGGGACAGCATATTAGGCTATGGGCGGATTATGGGAAAGTCATGTTTCACTTTGAGTTTCTCATAAAGTTATTTCTGCTGCACGTACTCCTGACCCACAACCAAGTGGGAATGTTAATCGCGAGCAGAGGCCAGCTCCACCCTGGCTGGCCTGATACTATACCCTGGGGACTGATGACAGCCACACTTCTTCCTGCACTGATGAGCTCTGTGGAGCTGTCAGCCGCTGCAGCTTGTTCTCTTTAGCTCAAACACAGTTAAACTGAAGCCCTTGTGAAAGGGCCACCAGCACTTCACAAATGTTCCTTATTAGATAGGCTGGTCCGAGCAGCAGTTCAGAATCTCAGAACTTCAGAGATGCGGCAAAAGTGACTTGGTAAACAGGGAACCTCTCCAGTCATTTCAAAAGAGGAGGCTCATTCTGATTAGGGACAGGCACCACAGCACTAAACAAGCCACTAGGAAGGACATTTTGTTTGCCACAAGCTGTCACAAGCAGCACAAATGGGTTGGTCCATGTTGGCCTGGTTCACAAGAGACTGTTTAAATTCTTTCAGAAACACACGAGGCAGCATAAAGGAGAGGGCTGTGTGTCCAGCAGTGAATACCTGAACGTGCAGACGTGCCTTTTGAAACATAAGCTTTCACAGTAGCAGCGGGACACCAGCAAACACTCAGAAATGCTAAAGCAGACGGCAGCGCGCAGCCTGAACCGCCAAGCGGCGGCACCACAGAGGCTACGCTGGTGCGTGGCGTCTCAGGAGAACCTGTGCCTGACTGCAGGAAGGAGAACAGGAAGTCTGCAAGTACCAGGGCATCAGTGTGCAGCTCCGGCTGCTCCCCCTCCAGCGATGTGGCCGACACAGTGAGGCTGATGGAGGGAGTAAGGCCGGCTGTCTCGCACAGCACTGCCTCCGTCTTTATTGCCGCTGGAGTCAGCTCGGCACCCAGACACCATTCCTCGTTTTCCAGATCACCTGCCAAGGAAGGAAATTGGACACCACGTGTTTAGGTCAGAGGCAGACAGAATACAAATGAAAATAATGTCATCCCTCCTCCAGAGAAGGGAAACAAACACAGAAAGCATTTCAGATTATCAGCACAGCTCTGTCTGTACCATCAGCGCAGACAACGGTGCCGTTTCGGCAGGGCTGTAACCTAATCCTGCCCTCAGGACACGGAGAGGAGCAGCGAGGAAAGACGCGGCACTAATCACGGTGCGTTGCCGAAAGCTGCCAGCACATAGCAGAACAGGACTGAAGGAGGCTCCGGGCAGAGCCGCCTGGGAGCTGTGCTCGACGCACCTTAACACTGGCTGCCTCCGTTACAGTCCTCCTTGCAGCAGGAGCGTTTAGCCAGACTCCTTCTAGTGCTTGCAATCACTAAATAGCCGGAGAGGTTACCTATACCTTTTAAGAACAAAGAGGATTTTCCACTCTCTCAAATTCAAGATTTTTCCCCACCAAGGACTCATTTAGTAAGCTTGAACGAGAGTGCTGGTGTCGATGATTCCCCAGGAGCACCAGTGTCACAGTGCTTGTGCTGGTTTCCTTCCCAGAGCACCCGGGAAGCCAGCACAAGGTGCAGATTGTGCCTGGCAGTGAGGAAACCTGCAGCCCTGGGTGCTGCAGCCACGCAGCTTCACTCAGGACAAAGCTGAAGCCTTTGCCTTACGCCATTGGGAGCTGCAAGGCGGCAGGCGCACAAGCTGTTTGCTCCCATTTGCCGTCAGCAAAGAGACACTGAGGAGACAGGGGTTTTGCTTGCCCAAAAGAGAGAAAGGGAGATACCCTCCTGGGTCTGAAAAAGGACTGAGGAATGAGAACTCAAAAGGATTCAGTGTTTACAATAGTTCCACAAAGTTACTAACAGGCCTAGTTTTTACTATGCAGGTGCCCAGATGAGTTTTGGCTGTTGCAAATTTCTCTCAATGAAACCCAACCTAACCCAACCCAAACAAACCTCTTGCTGGCGTTCAGCAGTTTAAGATCTGCTTCTCCCTTGCACAATGAGAACAGGCTGCACCAGCTGCGCTGCAGCGCAGGGGCAAACCCCTCAGCTCGTGGCCGTGCCTCGGTGAGTGCTGCAAGACACACATTCCCTAAATCGAGCAGTGGCAACCCAAGCACAAAGATGAAGTCAGAGAAGTGCTGACCTCTTTCAGTGTCTCCTGACTACCCTCATACACAGCATTTGCTTCATACGCGCAATGAAAGCAGAGAGTGAGGGCACTGCCAAATGTTAAGTACGGCCAGTGCACGGCAGCACAGCCTTGCATTAGGCTGCAGAATCACCTCGCTCTGCACCTTCCACGAACGTGAGGAAGGACCCTTGCACATCTCACCATACCGACATGGTGAGATGTTACCAGAGTAATCCTGCAAACTGGCAAGCAGAGCAAAATAAAGCTGCCGGCCTCCACGCTTCTGCTGTGTGCTGCTGCTGCTGCTGCCGAGACCACACGCGCGCTCGCCTGGGGCCGAGCGGCAGGAAGGAGAGGGCTGCACGTCCCCGGGGCTGGCGGTTACGCTGCGGCAGGACCCAGCCTCCACCGCTGGCGAGGAAAGAGGTAATTTGAGCAAAGACACACCAAGGAATTAAAAATGAAAATATAGAGCCTGTAATCAGAAGCTGCGGGGCGGTAAGGCCAGCTCTGCCAAGGAAGTAACGGTGCAGCCAGGGTTGCCCACCACATTTAAGCTTCAGCAGCGCTTACACGTGAAGCTTTCTGGGAAACAGAGAACACAAAAATAGAAGTATTTACAAAAAAAAAAAAAAAAAAAGGCAGTATTGTCTAAATATTAGCTCAGGAGAGCGGACATTGCTCTCTCAGCCCTCCCTGTCCCTCTCAAACCCAAGAACACAGAGTCCCCTCCCTACTGATTGCAATGAAATATTCAGCAGATTGGTGGCCTCTCTGGTTTGCGGCGCATAGATCACTCAGATAAGACCTCCACCGCGGCGTCCGTGCCTGCAAAGGCAGCATCCCTGGCAATGCACCCTTCCGAGTTTGTTTGGCTGGCTGCTGCCAAGGCTCCCCCGCGCCGCACTCTGCTCTGCCCCCGCTCGCGGCCTCCCTCCCCTCTGGCCTGCGTGCGGTGGCAGCGCTATCGCGTGGCACCTCCTTTGGGAGGGAAGGCTCCGCTCACAGGAGCTACCAGCATGCACGGCAATCAGCCCCAAACTCTCCCAAATTTCTGTGATTATACGGGGAGAATGGAAAGCTTGTCACGGGTGCCCAGCGAAAAAGGGCCCTTCCACTAGGGCCATATTTTGGGATGATCACCATTTCTCATGCATGACTCACAAGGGTGATCTTGCTGTAACAGAGCAAGATATGGTGGCCTTCAGCTCATCATTTTACTCCGCTGGGAGGTGACCTTATTGGTTACCCTGGTGTTCCTGCCATCACCACTTAGATCTGCACGCGCTGCTTGGAGTTATTCTAGGCATTAAAGCCAGTCTGACCGGTTCCTGGGGTTATGGATAGTATTGGAGATACCAACATGCTACATTTAACACTGAGATTGCTTTGAAGAATTGCATCTAGCCCTTCTTTTTTGACATTGCCTCTCATATATGCATGGTGACAGCTGTCATTCCAGATGATCAGCACTGTGAAAAGGGACAGAATGACACGTTGATTGAATCTCTCCTTAATACTCTGCTCTCCCCTTCTTTCCCAGGCCAGTGATACACATTCACATTCACTGTCATGACTGGAGCTGCACAATGATTTTCTTTCCTTTGATGCATTCAAGTTTCTGAAGTCCCTGGGAATGTCTCCTCCTACTCAAGAGACCTAGAGTGGCATTTCCCACTCTTCTTCTTTCTATACTTGAGCACAGTCCATTCACATTATTTCAAAAATACTTTTAATTTATTCTTACAATACCCCATAAGAGCCTTAGTGCACTGTACCAGGCAGTGTGGTAGCAGAATAAAGTGGCAACCCTTGTCCCAAGCCCCTTGAGAAGGCTGCACAAAACTGGGCATGTTCAGGCAGATGAGGGAAGGAAAACAAACCAACAAAACACATGTGCAGGTGGCTGCAGAATACTGGCCATGGAGACACCCACGGCACAGTCTTTAGGGCAACCACCTTTCTGACAGACTGATCTGGAGAGGAGCAAAGATGCAGGTTGAACGGAAGGATCAGAACAAGCAAGAAGGTGCACACAAAATACTGAAACGAAAGGCGTGGGAAGCTGGCCCAAAACGCCACTGAAGAGAAGTGACTTCTCCAAACCAAATGGGATGTTATATGTAAAGAGTAGAGTCTAGAAATCAAAGGCAAATAGTTTAGAGCTGACATAATTCAGGAGGAACGGCAGGAGAATTGAGACAGAGTCCAAAAGAACAGGATAAGAAAGTGAACTTGGTGACTGTATTCTAGATGGATATGAATAGGACAATATTATATTGCCATGGTCAGATAAAACACCTGGCAAATGATACAGATAAAAAAACAACAAAAAAAAATGAACACAGGATTCAGTGGCTAAGAAAATCTACATCCTAGGGATGATCACCTTGGTTGTTACAAAATAAACAGATAAGTAAATCTCTTCTCAAGCTCTGAAACCCTGGCTCCAAGGCTCACAGTTACATAAATGATACCAGCTGCTAGCCTCCTTCACCAGCCAAACTTTCTTGTGTACCTCAGAGCTCTACTGAGCAACAACACTTCAAATAAGAAATACTCCCCCTCATCTACCCGTTCACAAACTCTGGGCATTTTGAGACAAAGCAGTACGTTACTGAGCCAGTCCACACCGTGCTTAGCATGATCTTGGCTATAGCTTTTATGTACAATGCACTAGCATTGTCAAACTGCACATGCAAATTATATTAAAAGCACTGAGGTATTAAGAAATAACTGCAAAGGTTTAATTCAGTGTGCTTTTGCACATTATATAAATCTCGAAAATGAGCCTGTCATAATAATGACAATTTGTCTGCAAAACCTGTGCTTTCCATTCAGCAGGCAGCAGTGCACGGGGCTTCCTCAACCAAGTGCCTAGACCATGTTCACCTATTCCTCTTGCCTCACTTCTTTACTCTAGGTGATTCCAATCCTGCTTCCACAGAGCTGTTTATTTCCCTGCTAGTGAAGAATCAAAATGCTTTCCCAATCTGAATGAATCTCATTCCACAGCACTCCTGGGGATTCAACTGAGTCACAGAGAGATTAAGGCCAAAATCTGTGCAGTAACTAAAATACCCAACTGGAGACATCTAGAACTGGATGATCTAGCACTGATGATCTAGCACTGATGCTATCCTTCACATTGTTAAAACATAGTTTGCACTGAGTTGGGGTACAGCATTGCCTGCCTAACTCTTCTGCAAATCAAACCTCAAATAAAGTATCCATAAATACAATTCATCACAACAACAGAGGGTTTGTGACACACATATGAAAGATTTTCTGTGGCCAGGATCAAAATTATATTTATTCAAATGGCTTTTATATTCTGCTTTTGTCATTAAACTTTTCTCCCTTTTCCTCTACTCCTGCTGAGCGGGCATCTTCCACTGGAGGGGCAGGGAAACAAAATCCAGTAAACCACTGGGCAAAGTCACCCACATGAAAGCTGCGACCACTGAATGTATTCTTGAAATGAATAAACAACCCACACCACCATCACCACCATGCCAGATCGTAATCACAGAAAGCACATGTGTGCAGTGCACATCACTGGAAACAAGCCTGCAAGAGTAACCTGCAAAGGCTTTCAGGGATGTCTTCGTCCCATCACAGCAACACCTTAGACCCAGGGTGTTCCACGCTGGGCCTGTACAGACTGAAACGACCCCACAGAGTTCACTGTGTGGGCTGCAGATAAAACAGCAGGAGAAAATCAAAGCTGGCAACATAAGGAGGCTGCGAGGCCTGGTGAGGTGCTGAGGTATCAGAAGAGTCATCTCTGGACAAGGTACTTGAAGAACTTCTCTGATGACTCAAATTTGCCTTCAGGCAAGTGTGTCTAAACAACCTGCCTCTTCAGCTGCATCATGCATTTTAGAAACAGGGTCCCTTCCATTCCACGACAGTCCCTGTGTCTCCACAAGAAACCGCTGGGTTGGGACATGCAACCCACAGGGCTGGTCTTCCAGAGATCACCTCCCCATGAGCGCTTAAATCCACTAGCACAGCTGGGTTTGCTCCACATCCAGCCCCAGGCGCTGAGGGCCACGCTGCCCCTTCAGGACAGCCGCACCACGGGACGTCCTGGCTCAGAGATGGCACCGTGACCCACCGAGTTCCACGTTTGCACAGCCAACTTCGAACAGGCGCTTGGCCCTTAGTGGGACCCTACCTGTGCGGCCACAGCTAGCAGCACCATCTACAACACCCGCTAGGGTCTATAGTGCAGAGAATTACTGCAAACTGGAGACCGACCAGCAGTGAGAGGGAAACACCTCCCAACTGTGCTGTGGGGGAACTAGCTTCTTGCTCTCCCCGTTAGAAGAAATACCCGCCAGTGCGCTGAAAAGAGCGTCTGCTCTCTTGAGGGCTACGGGCACGAGGCGCCGCTCGCAGCAAAGCGCGACGTGCACAGCCGGCTCAGCAGCCTGGGCCTCCCCCAGCCTCGCGGAGGTGAGTTGGCCGTTTCTGGAGAAATAACCGTTTCCTTGTCTCCCTGCCGGCCGCGCTCGCTGGCCTCACATAACACGGCGGGCAGACAGAAGCCCCCTTTATGGTGCCTGAAACGCTACGCCGAGAGGTGCGAGAGAGGCGGCATTCATCGTGTCGGCAAGCGGCCTCTCTTCCCCCCGCACGCGCACGCGCTCCCGCCGCAGCCGCCGAAACCCGAGCCTCTCCACAAAGAGGGGACTGTTTGACCGCAAAACACTGGGGTCCTTTTGAAACTGCCAGGAGGGGAAAATTAAATAAAGGGGAAAGGATGAGTGGCAGCGATACATGGCCATCACAAGCCAGGGCAAAGGCAGCCTTGCTGCTAACAGCTTTACCAGTCATCCCTGTATCTCTCCCTTTCAGGGTGCTGGATCCTTCGGCAACTAACGGATTATTTTTATCGTTCTCATCAAAGGCAGCAAGATGAAGATGGGGAACATTGTTCCTCCCGTAGAGTCAATGGCCTCTTTCTGTAGGGAACTGGAGAGCGTTTTTCAGAGCCATCCTCTCAGGTAAACCCAGCTGTGAAATGTCACCGCAGGGTCACAGACTGGTGCTTGGCTATTCCTCAGCTTGAGACTTTACCCGAGTGTAGCTGCCTGCTAGGATCACACTCTGTGATGACTTCAGTTTTTTTGCATAGAGGGAGGCAGAAAAATAAATGAAGTTATTTTTATAGCATCACCTTTTACGCCTGCAGGAGTCACGTGCTGAAGCAGAGGTGAGCACTCCTGCTCCAGCTGCAGAACATGTTTCAGACAGGGGCTTTCATTGCCTCTATAGGTTAGGTGATGCCTGACAAGAAACTCCTTAGAGACCTAAAAGCCACCATAAAATAAGAGAAATTCAGGCCTCCCAAACACTGCAATCACTTTCCCCTCTCTTTTCCAAGCAAAGCACAGCTTGTGCCGACAGGGAGGTCAGTTTGTAAAGATAGAAAAAGAGCATTTGGTACAATGGCAAGAGGCACAGAGGTATTAACATGGATTTACAACTTAACGCTTGAAACTATACAAAGCCCTACAAAAGGTTATGATTTTTTTTCTAAGATATGTGAAAATATCCACAAAAACATTATGTTGAATTAAAATGAATCTCAGTCTCTCTCCCTTCCGATTTTTCCTCTCCACACTCCACGTGGGTGCTGCGCAGACCTATCCACCTTACAATTGGTCAATTGGGCTGCAATTGGGCTTTGATGCACTTTCAAAGGACTTGATGCTCACGGCACATAACTAAGCAAACATGAACTCCCGGTGCAACTTCATGGCTACAAGCGAATGAGATCGCTGGCTCCAGAAACAGCAGAATGGGAAGTGGGAGCAGTATTCCCCAAATATCAATCATTAGCAGAACTATTAACAGAACCTGGGAAAGCAACTCCTCTTGCTGTTCACTCTGCACAAAGTTCTGAAAGGGTTTTAGAAAGGACTGCAAGAACAGCTTGCTGTCTAGAAGGGACACTATATAGGAAAACTCCGAAGAAGCTTAGTTTAAATGTATCCAAGAAGAAATCAAGAGGGAACTTCATCACAGACTACAAAATATCTGTGTAGAGAGGTTGCTGAGGGCAGATGTCTCTTTACTGCAGCAGGAAAAAAAGCCATGAAAGAGATCATCTATTTGAAACTGGGAGCTAAAGAAGAATCTGACTGTAAACAAAGGTGTCAATTATTGACAGTAAGGATAAATAACCACCAACATTCCCAGCTCTATATCAAAACACACTTTCAGAGACACTGCTGCCCAAATAGAAGTTACAGGCTTGATTCAGACTGATCTACTCAGATTTGTGACTACTGATATAAAAAGGTCAGAAGTCTTTTCATCCCTTAGAATCCACGAAGTAACACAACCGCAAACCTCGAGGCTAACGAAGACTGATCGCTAGCCTTCCTCATGAAATCACTCAGAGACAGGCTAGCATCCCAAACTACTTCCTCCTTTGCTTCTTAAATTAATAAATAAACTAAAAACCCACACAAGGAAAAAAAAAAGTTATGCTGGCATGCACTTGCAGACACAATGAGTATGATGCTAGCGTGTCTTTTCAAAATACAAATTTCTGAAGAAAAAAAAAGCTAGATTTTTCTCTGACTAATGAGACTAGACAAAGTCAGTGCAGTGAGCATCCCATTTTTGTTAACTCATTTACTCAGTATTTAAAAAAAGAGAAGTGCACAATCTGTATGTGACAATCAGTAGTTTTTACACACGCCCACATATATATATATATTGAGGATATATGCAGACCACTTCGAGTCTTGAACCTACAGGCTTCTCTACACTGGAAGACCCTACATGGCACATCACTGCACACAGACTCCATATATAAGCGAGCATTTCCCTGCCCAGGGCACTGTCTGCCAGGAGGGCTCGATTTGTTGCCGAAGGGCTGCTTGCACTGGAGAAATGGGATCCGTATACAGTGATTTTTCTAATTCCAAACCATGTAGAGAAACAGAGCTGAAGCTTAAAAGGAAACTTAGATTTTAAAAGCATGTTATAGGATAACATAACCTCAGGAATTGGAGGGTAAAACAAAGCAAAACAAAAATACAAGTTATATTCTGGGGCTGGCTCCAGCTTTGGCACAGCTCAGCATAAAATAGAAACATAGCATTTCTGCAGCAATCACTGTGTCAAGCCTCTAGCCAAGGCAAGCTGCTTCAAATCCAAGAGTAACTTCAAAGCATTCCTGAGCACCAAAGCATGAAGAGGAAGGCAGGTGGGGATAAGGCTCGTCTCCAGCACACAGCCCTCAGGCGACTGGGGAGCGAGCGCACCCAGGCACCTGGCCACAGCTCGGTAAGTCACAGAAATGAATAGTCGGCTGCGCGCTGCCTCACCTGTGTGAGGCTCACGAAGACAAAATATGCTGATTTAGCTGGTCCCAGAGGATGAAAATCCTCACACGGTGCTGTGGCCTCTGGCCCGAGTTCCTGCTGCACACCAGCTCCTTCATGTTTCTTGCATTGTTTGCACCTATGGATCTCGCACAGCCCCCAAAAGGGGCAGTCTCTGTCCTGAAGAGCTTGTGCTCCCCACAGACAACGCAAAGAATGAGAGGGCAGGGAGGCCCCCACACTGGCCTCCCCAGTCATGCAGGAGGCTCATCAGAGTGCCATGAGAAACCCACAACCCGTATCACTCCTGGCTGTCTGGCCCACAGCCCCCCTCTTCCTCTCCTCCTTTGGCAGAGACAGGAAGATGGAAATAAAATAAAGGGCCAACTGTAATAGAAAATAAAGGATTTTCCCCTAACTCTTTATTTCTCATAAGGAAATCTGTGTCCCGAAAGACTGATCTACAGCAAGACTTCTCCCTTACCCAGCATCTCTGTTCTCCTCCTCTCTCCCCAGCTTTTTTATCTGCATCCCAGAAGCACATTCCACTTCACAACTACCTGCCACTCTTGTGCACAGCTACTCTGCACAAACCCTCCTAAACTCTCCTAAAACCCAAGGGCTCTCAACTGGAAACCTAGTGTGAGAGAAGCCGTTGCAGGACTGCTGCAGCTCCTCCTCCTTTTCCTCACAGCCTGTCTCCCTGCCCAGGCTGGAGCTCTCATTTGCCAGTTCAGCCACGCAAAAGCATACGGTCAGCAAGCCGTAGGCATACGGGTCAGAGGGACAAACAGCTCTCTAAAGCAGCCTTAGTCTTACAATTTTATGCAAAGTCAAACATAAGAATAGATTCTCAGGAAAAAAAAACAGCTAGATTCCAGATGTTTTCCACACATGTGCTCTAAAATAGCTGTGCTAGTCACTGCTTTCATAAGCTAGAGCTTAGGAACTGGCACCTTCAACAAACACATACTTTAGTATTAACCTGTGAATATACAGAAATGGTCTTCTCCATAAAGCTCAGCAAATTCTCTTACTAAGTGAAGTAAGAACAATGAACACCTAGGAAAAAATAGTGTTAGGACTTTGATCTTATGACACGTAAACCCGCTCTCACCTTGAGGTCAATGGGGATACTCAAAAGAGTTAAATGCAGGGTTGTGCGGGCCAGACTTTGCACGCCTAGCTCTTTTTGCCTCCTTTAATAAGGATTTTTATTATATCAATAGGTAAACTTAACGACTGTAGGGAAAAAAAAAAAAAAAAAAAAGAAAAAACAAAACCAAACAAGCTAATGGTTACGTTACTGGACCAACTGAGAATGGCTCCTGGCAGCAGTTAATTGGTGCCCTGGAAGGGCTGGTAAGGGCACACTTACTGAGCAGAGAAGTTATTCATTCAGCCATAGCGGCTAAAAGGAAATATTACAAAATATATTCAGTGAGGTTCTCTGAGTACTGGCTGCAGGGGAAAAAAATTGATATTCAGTAGCTTAAACCTGCTTTGAAAATCATTCACCAAACAAAAACGACCTTTTGCTCAACTGCATTGTAACCTGGGCCTCAAGGATCCCAATTCTGTTGGTTTGGAACTCCAGAGATGAAACCCGTTACAGAAGTTGGGTGCTATTTAACCAGAAGGCACTTCTGAAATGTGATTTTTTTTTCCCCTCGAACAGGCACACGTCGATTTAAAGCGGAAGGGAGAAGGTAGGCGAGGGAGCAGTGCGAAGTGAGGTCCGTTTGGCCGAGCACAGCGAGTCTCATGCTGCGGCGCGAGGCCGGGGCGATTCTGCCAAGCCCCAGGTTGTGGGGCCCCGCTCCGAGCGGGACGGGCGAGAAGGTCCGGGTTGCACGCGGGCCCTGGGACAGCCCTCGCAGCTCCCGCAACGTGCAGTGCCCGCTGCCCGGCCTCCCAGCTGGGACACGCGCACGGTCCTCGCGCTGCCAGCCCTGCGCCTGCACCCGCCGCCCACTCTCTGACGCCACTGAGTGCCGACCTGTTGCTATGGAAATACACTGCAGTTTTAAGGGCTATTTTTAAAGCAGAGAGGCTACAGTGCCCTTTGGGGATCCACGTGGAGCAGCCCCCTTTCCCCCTGCTGCTTATCCTCCCCAGCACGCCAGCCGCCAAGGTGCCCTTTATGTGGGTGTCCTCCCCTCCAGGAGCAGCCTGGAGCCTAATGATTCACCCGCGCCGTGACTCAGCGGGAGGCCGGGGGCCTCCGGTACAGGACTCGGTAGACACCAGCCCACTCTCCCGGTAGGAGCAGGACATTAATGTTACATAATTAAAACACGCCGAGTTAAAAGCAACGGGATAAAAATGACACCGAAAGCTGTTTTACATCTAAATTTACATCAGTGTTGCACTTCACTTGAAAAGTCACCTCTGCTAAAAGGAGCTCGTGGTTGCAGGGCACATTACTGGATCTAGTGCTTCGTGAGGGCTCTCATAAGGACCCCAGCAGGTGCCTTCTCAGCGCAGAGCTCTAAAATTGCACCCAAGCCCAATTGGTCTGTTCTGTGCCCTTCTCCATCCCTGCCCGCGGCTGACGTGGGGTGCATGGGGTTGCAGCAGGCACTGCTCTTGCAGGCTCCGCACAGGAGCCTTCTCCTTAGCACACAGACCTCTCCCTCCAGACCCTGCACCTCCTGCCTCCGGCACACGGGCGCTCTGAGAGGTAGCTCTCCTCGAGCTCCAGCATGGGCTCCCTCCCTCAGGGGCTCAAGAACTGAAAAATCCCAAGGATGATGATGGATATATATCAGGCAGTCAAAGTAATGGCAATACTATGATCTCCTCAAGGATTTCCCTCCCTGAGCTTCGCTGTTTTGAAGCCAATAGGTATGTAAAGGGCATGAGAGTCATTCCAGTGTTAAGACTAAATAAACAGGAATGCCAAAGCGCCAGAACAACTCCTCCTCCTCTACTATGAGACATGCTGTAGAATGAACTAAAGATTAAATGCTTACCATTTGTTTCCTGTTTTTAAACCTACTTGTAACTGTTTCTTGGCTTTTAAAAATGCCATTTGACTACAGCTCTATTTGCCTAGACCCAGCAGACTCGGTGATAGGAATTTCTTCAGGATTTTTCCCTGAAGGAGGCTCCTTCACTTTCAGACCAGTTTGAAAGTTCCCTCTATTAACTTCCATGAGATGAGAAGGCACAGAAGCTTTCTGTCTTAAGTTTCTTCTGCTTCTCCTACTCCCACAATACTGTGTCTATCTCCTACATGTGCTAATTTAAAGATACACAAAGCAGCTTGGAAGATAAATAAAAAAGGGAAGGCTTGTTGTAGATGGTATTTCCAGATCATTTCCCAAACCCCTGAAAAGTCCCCTCACAGGTTTTATTAGATGTCTTTAGTGACAAGATAAGCTTCTGAAACCTCTAACAGGCTCCATCTTGTTTCAAGCATGTATTCTGGACTACAAAACCTTCAGCTGTTAGAAACTCATGTGCTGGTCCGAATAGCTACACGAATAGCTTATTTTGCTCATGCTTAGACACAGACATTAATCTCTCTCCCTTATTATGAGGTATCTTAACATGCTATTGTTGTTCCCTTTAAAGCTATAGCTTTAAAGCTATTGTTGAACACATAAGCCGATAATGAGAAGTGAAAATCACAAGATTTCTTCTAAAGATTATCATTTATTCAGGATTTTGCTCTTAAACCAACCACTGGTTTTGGACTTATCTCTGCTCCTTGCCAGCAGGCGTCTTCACACCAGAACAAGCAGGTTGGATCCCTCTACCCACCATTTTTGTAACTCTCTTTCCCCACGTGCCCCAGAGCTTTCTTTCAGACGGTATGAACGTAACTGCAAAAATGCTGTTTCTATTCATTTTTATGCATCATCAGTTCCCACTACCATAACATCTGTGAAGCTGCAGCTATGATCTCTTCTCAAAATCGCAGTGGCTTCTCAATGAACCTTTTTTATTATTGTTTTTTTTTCTTTTTTCTTTCTTTTTTTTTTTTTTTTTTTTTTAAAGAAGAAATAAAAAAGACTTAAGCAAGACAGATTTTAAGATCAAGACTATCTGAAGTTATATTCATGGGCTCCGGTATGCAAACTTCATGGTGGTTCTAATTTGACTAACTGGTTTATGAGTCTCCACTTACATTAACAAACACAGATTTCAAGTACATCAAAACAAGTACATTTCTCGACCTTCTCTTATTTCTTTTTAATGAACATTTTGCTCTTCATTCAAAATGTTAATAGTGCAAAATTAGTAACTTTCGCTGATCACAATTCTTCTGTCAGTAGACACATTTCTTTATTTATGCCTGTAGACACTGCAAATAAATAATTTCAGCAATTTAATTGTAGGATTTCTATTAGCACAGATATTCACATGTATCTTTGGTGTATCATTACCTGACTAGTAATCCTTCATTAGTGCATCTCCCTGACAAGCCAGAAAGAACTCACTAAGTCAACATTAGCTTTGCATGCATCACTACTACCTTCGTTGAAGTTGTCATCAGTAGAGATGTGGGTCAGGGGCGACTGGGGCCGCGAGTCCCCACACAAGGAGTAGCTGTGCTCTGCCTGGATGAGAGGCGCTGGGGAAGCTGGAGACAATTCCACTTCCATTATTTCATTCTTCTCAGATAAGAAAGGATCATTCAAGAGCTGGCCTAGGACATCTGATGAAAACTCATCCAGGAACTCTGTGAAGTGCTGTGGAGATAAAAGGGAAAAACTTATCTCCTTGCCTCTCTGTCACGCCAACAACAGGAGAGCATTGATCCAAACAATTCCAGTATGTGCAGCAGGCCCCGTGCCAGGCAGCAGCAGGAGCCACCAGCCCTGTCTAGGGGGCTCCTGTTCCAGTCAGTGCTTTGGGCTCAAGAGCTGCAGCTGGAACAAAAGTCCTCTCAGAAGCGTACATTAAACCAGAAGAGCCTACGATTAACTCGCAGTGAAAACAGAACATAAAAGCATGGTAGCCATGTCCTGAAACAGCATCCTTTTTTTTTTTCCCCAAAGATACTCATTACAGCAAGTCACCATTAATGGGAAAGCTCATTTCAGCCAGAAGGTGTGAAAAATCCTGCAAGGTTTATTGTCAGAACGCTCCACATGAGAATATGATATATCGGGTTAAATGTTCACTGAGACGAAAAAGAAGCAAATACTCAGATATAAATTCTATGCAACTAAGTACGACAACTGCTCTAGCCAAAGCGTTCATACATGTCCCCAGCCAAGCAATCAATGCATTTGGTATAAATTTGAATTCTTAGCTGATACATGTATTAATTTTTTAAGAGGTAATCCAGACTAGAGCCGACATACGGCTTCTAAACTGCAGAGCTGGAGCTTCTGAAGGCCAACACTAATCACTACCTTATCTCCTGCACTGAACGCACTACACTGACAGTGCTTGATATGGCTGTATTCACCAGGAAGCTTGCATTCCTTTCTTATTCAAATGGGACCCAAATCAAATGTCCTGATCTACTTCCCTGACACTCCCATTCCCAGCAACAGCCAAAAACTTTGCAGCTCTTGTTCTATTCCCTTTAAATGTCAGAAGACTCTGTGCCTTTGACAGACCACGAAACTGCATTGATAGACGCCATACCTAGAAAAACATCATAATTTTTCCTTGTCTCATTCACACAAAGAATTCTATTTTTGCACAAAAATATTTGTACAATGAAGTGTAACTGGATTTTCCAAACAATCAAGTATTATCTACCATGTTATATAGAAGTCTTTGTCAATTGGGACATGATTCCTATGAAAGGCCAAGTCTGTTTTATTTGCTGTTCTTGCAGGCGGTATTGATTTTGGCTCTTCGCTTTGCTCTCTCTCTTGCAGAAACACACCCTGAAATTCAAGATTTTGCTTGCTGTAGACTAAGTTTAAGAATCAAACTGGTCAATATTCTATGAACCAGTGACTGAAGCAGTGTGGTGGCACTGCGATGCACATGCATTTCATAGCTCTGGCATCACCATCTACGCGGCCAAAGCCCAGGCACTGAGCACAGCTGGCTCGTCCAGAGCACCTAAAAAGTTTGCAGACGTGTAATGCCTCTTCCAAGGTGCTCCTCAGTGCTAACTGGGACTTCAGGCAAAACCAGCAAGGCCTCAGTCAGACCTGACAGACCGTCAAGGGACTATCTGGAGATTTACTAAATGTAAGATAATAAAAAGGGGACTCCGGTTACTATCCCAGAATAGCAAGTCACCTGAAGTGAAGCCTTTACCAATGGCCAAACAGATGTCTTTTCCCTTATTTACTTACCAGGAATGGTAACACTAATAAACAAACTCGGATGACTGAGAATGAGTGTCATGACCACCTCAGAAATCCTTATTTGCTTTGATTTCAATATCCAATCCAAGGACTCACTGATGTTTCACATCCAGGGCTGTTTCCCAACACTTGCAAGGATAAATGTATAAGCTAAAATTCCCTACTGCCCAAAAATGGAAAGAAAAAGGAAGTTCAAAACTAGTTGAACTCTGTTGTGCACCAATAAAGACACATTGCCTGAGACAGGGGCAGCAGCTGTCAAAGTGTAACCAGGGACAGAAATGGTTCTCAATCAACAGGATGACAGAATGTAGGACTGAACCTATGAAAAGCAATGCCTTTCTTGGAGGGAAAAAATTTCATATAGTCCCCACACTTCATTCAGGCTTGTGGGTAGAGCCACTTATATTTCTTTGTGTTTTTTTTTCCCTAAACCTGGCTAGAATATTTTCCTCTCTCTAATTCTTGTCTGCGTGTATTCTGACTGACCACTAGCAAGATGAAGAAATAGGGCTGCTACAACACTTGCATTTTGGTTTCAAGACACAGCTCCAATATCACGAGCACCATCTACTCTGAGGGTGTCATCCTTGAAAGTATCACATCTCAGAACCAACTAGGTCTGACACTATTTAGATTTCCTAAATTAACAGATCCAACCAAAAGACAAAATGACCACACGTCACTCAACTACTATTGGTAACTTCACAAACCTCTATTAGTCTTTTGCATACTGCTATTTGATACTAAGAAATTTGCATTATCTGGTATTTTACTTCTTGCACTTCATTCAAATTTGATATTAAGTTAGATAAATGTTTTCTTCTTTTGAATTAGGATTTTTTCTGAAATCAATTCAGGAAAAACAAAGGAGGAAGCAAGCATTCCACTTCCCCCAAAAGAGAAGGAAAGAGAACCTTGGCATGTGGAAGGGAGTTTACAATCACCATTGTTTTGGCTTTTTTCTTCTCATATGCAGCTGCAAAGCTGACAAGCAGCAAGAAGGGAAGAAAAAAAGAATTTGCAATCACATGCAAGTGTCAGACAGTAAATAAATGGTTTATGACTTTGTAAATAGTTCTGTACTTATTGGCATTTTATAAACCTTGTTCTCAATGGTGTGTGATACAACCCAGAACACTGGCTCATAGAAAAATCTCAAAGAATTACCACAGGTCAGACTGTGCAACTGCTGGGTTCAAGGAATAAAGCTGATTTTAAGGGTGCGGACTTCTCCTCACCCTACCATTACAAAAACAGTTCCTCTTGAGTTACAGGAATCTTTTATGGTATTTGCGTCTCTGCCTCCATTAGTATTGCTTGTTTTATCCTAGGCAAACAATTGTCTTGTTGAAGGCAGCTCCATCTTCCCCGAGAATGAAAAAATAGAAGGCATTTGAGCAGCAGTTATAGTAGAAACTTTTAGAGAGCAGCCAGGTGGCCTCAGTCTCCGCCTGAACTGCTCCCCTACCCCTGTGCAAAACGTGTCCTCCCGTGGCCAGCCCTCCTCTGCTCTCCTCCCCTCAACTCCATGCGCACCATGGTGGTCACCAGCCAGTCCCAAAGCTGGAGAGCTACAACCTAAACATCAGTACTGCATTCAGGAACAGGAAAACACTATGCAGGAGGAAAATGAGACTTTTACACCAAACATCTGTCTGGTGGATAGAAATACTTTTTCTAAGGTTTTTGGTCTGACATCTTACACCAAGAGAGTTCACCTTAAGGGAAAAAAAAAAAAAAAAAAAAAGAAAGAAGAGAGAGAGGGAGGAAAAATGCACTTTCACCAAAATTCATGTTTTCTGTCCCCTCTACTGTAATAGCTCTGTGGAACTGCTCTGCTGCCAACCGCTCTGTTGCTGTCCTCTCACACCTCTGGCAATGACAAGGCTAATTACAGACATGTGCTGGTACAAGGGGTCCACTTGAATTATTAAACTGTTTTTCCTACATAGCAAAGGGATGTGTTTAGCTGGGATTTTAACCTCTGAAAGAAGCCAGGGCTTTAGGACAGAGCTAAGCTTATCTTCCGCTTCCCCTTCCCCCAGAACATCAAGGAGAAACAAAACACCAGTGTTCGCCTCTGCCAAGGGAAAGTTAAGTCGCAGCTCCAGGGAGCTGCACTGTCAATCTGCTTGGACAGCCGTTGCTGCTGCCTAAACCCCAGGCACTCTGGGGAACACAAAACACCTACAGAGAGCAACCGCCATGAGCAAACGGAGGAGCTCGCTCGCACTGGGCGCGCAGGGACTTTGGGTCGCTCTGCGAGAGTCGGCTTTGGCTGTGGACCAGCGGAGCCCCAGGCTGCAGCTGGCTGTCAGACAAGGCCCCCTCTCTCCAGCACTGCCTCATGGAGGGAGTTTTTTCTTTGTCTGATCAAACAAGCATCTCTCAAGTAAAACAGAGACTCAGATTTGAGTAGTTACATGGGAGCTCTGACTTTTCCACGCCAGACCACAGCAGCACTAATACCAGTTATCTGAACATGTCATATCACCAGGACTAAAAATGATGTGTCCCGAAAGTTGACTTTCGAAGAACACCCTAAAGAAGTAATGAAGGCAGGAACCCCAGATGACACCTATAACTACACTTACATTTCAAGCAGTGAAATGCTTTGTTGGGCCTGGAAAAGCGCACTGCGAGAGCAAAGAGCCCCACACGCTCAGTGTGGAAACGAGCTCCTCTGTGGGGGGCAGCACGACGGCTTTTGGGGAGAAGGAACCAGAGCACGCAAAGCTCAAGGCAGCGCTTATGGAGGAGGGAGCACCGAGGACAGAGGGGAGAAAGGAGAGCCTACAGACCAAACCCCGGAAAAATAAATCTGCACTGGAAGCATGAGTTTGCTTCCTGATTTCCTCTCGTATTAAGATAATAGGGAGAAGAGGGAATCACTTTTTCTTCAGCAGCTCTCTTGTGGCTTACATGAATACGGGTGCGTAGGAGGAGACCCCTGGCCTCACAATAGCTCGCGGCATTTCTAGCTGATAGCATCAAACACATCAAAACGTGCGGCTGCGTGGAGATACCATCTCCTTTTCAAGGAACCGAGTACACGCTTGGCAGACATCTGCCAGCTGCTCATATTGTAACCAAAGAGGTCTGAGTAGGAGTCAGAGCTGCCCAGGAAAGGCTGCAAGCACTGGAGCACCCAGGCAAGGTGCCAGTTGCTAAGGATGACTCACACCTTACCGAGCCTCCATGGGTGAGCCCCAGCCTTGTTTGCACAGCAGGAGCTGCGGAAGGAATCATGCACCTTGCCCGCACCTCCACGTGCCAGGAGAGGAAACGTGCCCATCCTCGTCAGCAGAGCACGTGCCTAGAGGTACTGTCCCTGCAGGACACGGTACACGATACTAGCCGTGACAACCAGGCAACAGGGGAGCCCACAGCTTTCCACACATCCATTCCCAGAAGTCAGCATGGGCTAAAAAAGCTTCCTCATCACAGGTGTTTTCTTCACAGACACTGGGCTGTTGGTGCTGCTGACCTGCCCTTTCCAAGATCACTGCTGCCAGAGAGGAGTGGTCAGTCTGCCAGCTTCTGAGCCACCAAGAGCCCTCTGTCTCGGTGGCCGCTTCATGTGGGCATCAGTTACTTTCCACATAGATACGGTGACAAACTCAGCTCAGATTTTTAGGAATATGACTACCTTCAGTAGCTTCCTCTTCTGGAAGTCTTTCTGTTTGCAGCAGGGAAGTTGCCATCGCTCACTTTCCTCCAGACTCAGCCCCATCTCCTATCATGAGGAGAGGCAGCAGAGGAGACCACGGCAGCCTCACCTCCCTGGCTAACTCGCACGTGCCCAGCAGCAGAGAAGCTAAGCCGCAGACACCGGCTGTGTTGATTCCACAACCGGCAGAGACCCAAGCTCCTGCTGCGCTGCTCTCACAAGGATGAGAGGCAGAGCTCAGCCTGGAAGCAGAATGGTATTTTTTCGGAAGATTTATTTCAAAGGTGGTGGCTGAAACAGAGAATAGCAGCCCATCCCCACAGAGTCATTCGCCAACATCCCCATAGGGCAAACAGGTGGAAGAAGGGAAAGTTGTAGCTGCTCAGCCTGAGGTACCGGGGGTCTATCTTGGCTATGCACTAATGGGAGACGGGGAGGGCCTCTGTCTGGCAGCGTGTATTGGAAATGAAGTCATGCAACCACACCAGGATGAGAGAAAGAGCCGCGTTTTCAAGAGACTGCTTGCACAAGCCACAGTATTATTAAAACTGTGGTTGCAGGCACAAGTAACCGCTCACTTTTAAATGGCACACAGAGATACTCCCTCTCAGCCACAAGGAGGATCAGAATAGCTGGAACGGCTTTTGAATGGCAGGAAAAACATCTTAGATGTAGCCAGAGCAGAGGCTGCGGTCTGTAGCTTGTCCCTCTAAGCCATGCCTAAAACATGCTATAGGCAGCAGAGATTTACAGTACCCTGGCTCATGTTGCTGCCAAGGACAAATAGAGGGAACCTGAGATTTCTGTTTTTTTAATCTTCTCCAATGCAAAAACCAAAACCAATACACAGACAAATAATTGCTCGATTATTTTACTCTGCTATAAAATTCTTTACTGTCTAGTCATTTAACTACACTGAAATTGCCTCACTTGCAGAAAGATATGAAGAGTAACATGAGGCTGGTTTTTGAAAACAGCAAAGAGATCCACCATAACAAGACTCCAGATATGATCATCTGGAGTCTCACACTAGCAATTACTCATTTTGAGCACCAAAATTGGATGGATTAAAAAAAAAATCCAGTAAATGAATAGCATTCAGGTTGTGTCATCAGTGAGCAAATGCCAGGAAACTCAGAACTAATGGATTACACACTAATTAAATCTACATATCTTCCCAACTTGCTCAGGTTTCACAGCTGGCAACGCTGAAGTTCATGCTGAGTGAATCTCCTAATCCCCCCCATTACACGCACACACATGCACACGCTTCCAGGGCAAATACTCGAGCATTTCCAACCCACCCTCAGCAAAGAAGACATATACTTATTTATTTTAAACAAAGCAAGGCATCTTTCAAGAACTGCCCTTATTTATGCCTTGGCCTTTCTTCATTTCATAAATTTTTTCACTTTCCCTAATCACTCCCTCCCCCTAAAAAGGTATTTTTCTTCTCTGAAACATTTTTAAACTCTATAATTAGTGGGAGTAAACAGAGGTTGAGGAATCCTGCGCATACTTCTTGTGCACAGACAGCTCTTGTAAAGCACTCCAGCCTGTGCACTTTTGGTTAGTGTCTGAGATCCCAGCCATTTCTCCCTACTTTTACAGAGCAACACGTGCCCATCAGTTGGTGAGCAGTTGTCTGGAGACAACCATGGTGAAGGATTCGAGGGCAGTGAGAAAGCTCAGCTCATTAAGACCTTGCACAGGAACTTCCTCACACAAGTCCAGAGAGCAGAAGAAAGGAGCTCTTGCAGAGTTGAGGCAAAGCGGAAAAACCTCATGAAGTTGGAGCACTTTAAGACCATGGCCCTCAGAAAGAGCAAAGGATGCCATGCTCATTCCGAGGACAAGTCTCTGGAGAGGCATCCAGATCAGGAAAAACAGTCTCACATTATCCTGCCCTCCCCAGCACACGATTCTTGGATCTAGTCTGATTTTCAACAGGCTGGGCACATGTTTTTCTGTTTCCCACCCTCTCCCTGGATGAGCTAGAAGTGGAGAGCGATGAGTCACTGGGTCAGAGGAGCAGGGCCCTGAGTCAGCGAGGTGGACACCCTTCAAGCAGCCTCCCCACCCGGGTTCCCGCTGTCACCTCAGGATACGCCCCCGATGTGATGCTGCAAGCAAGTGGCTGCCTTGTGCTCTCGCCTTAAACATGGTCAGCTCATTTGTCTCTTAAATCATCTCTTGTGCCACAGGCCGGGGAGGCAGAATTACAGAAAATTCTGAAACTCTCCATCACTTTTCTCCTTATCAAGAGCAATTTGGGAGGCCACGAGACAAGCTCAGCTGCCAGGCCTGCCTTTCCTTAGCCTGCAGAGAGCCAAGGGCAGCAGCGAGTCCCTCCCGCCACCTCCAGCTAATGTGACTCACCCGAGACCCGGAGTGCAGCTTCCCAAACTGAGTCACTGGTGTCTTGGTGGATTCTGGCCCCCAAACAAAATACTTTTACTACTCAGTTCTGGGTTTTGAAACTATCTAATGAAGGAAGGGACAAACAGTCTGTATGGGTTTATTTTTTTCTTTTGCACCCATATGCTCCCTGCACAAAACGATGATCAAAACTAGTTGCTGCAAGATAATAAACATCACTTGGTTAAATCCCAAATGCGCTAAACACACAGACCCTTGGGAAGGAACTTAGATCTCACTACTGTCCTTGAGGCAATTAACCAGTGTCTTGCCAAAAAACAAGCAGTTAAGGAAAGTTTTCAGACAAGTAGCAACCTTCATGTACAAACTTTACAACTCACCAGCGGGCACTGAGAGCCTGGGCAGCCAGGAGAGTGTGTTTTGCCTTTGCACAGCAGCTGTTCTGACTTACTGCCACTTTTGAAATAAAACAGCTACTCTGTTTTCAGCGCTCATGTAACAGCATCACTTAGTGAAAGGCATACATAAGCACTTTGCAAAGAGCAGAATCAGTGTAACCCCTGTGCTTTAAATAACATCATTAGCTTTGCAGGTTATCACAGCGAGGAGAAGAGAATAACCATGGACACAATTCAGAAGAAACAGTTCCTCATCTGGTCTACGTGGGGACAAAATCCTGCCCCCACCAATGTAATTCAAACGACTGCTACTTAAAAGAGAAGGCAGCTGCTGCTGGCTGGGCTGCAGGTCACAGGCAGCTCGCTGCTTTGCACGTGCTCATGCTGGAGCCGAGAGGTGCAGTCCTGTGCACGACACAGCGAGCCGGGGCGCTGCTTGGAGAGCATCCCAGCACCACGAGGCCTCATCCAGGGCTCCTGCTGGAGCGGGTCCTCCGCCAGGACGCAGCTGCTTTGCTCCCCAGCTCACTTTTCGCACATTTCAAGTGCTCACAACAGCCTCCTCCCTAAGGACCAAGCCGGTAGTTTCCAAAGGAGAATCTTAAATTAGTCTGAACAGTGTAGGTAGGAAATAACCTCTCCATCAGCAGAGCTTGCTGCATGTTCTTGCTTGCCACTGATGACTGACACGACATTTATTTTTTTTTAAAAAAAGCTTATCTTCTCCTTCAAGGACTTTGCTTCTTCAACTCTTGCAAAGTTTAAATGTGGAGTCCCAGCCTGCCCGTCTATCATGCCCTTTTTTTTTTTTTTTTTTCTTAAACTCTGGTAGCAAAACTACATATCACCTGTCAAAAACTGTTTTTTTTTAATTATAAAGTTGGCTGATTACGATATAATAAGTAAGGTTTTACTATTGGTATTGGGCAGCTAGGAGAGGGCAATTTATATCCCTAAAGAGTTGCTAGGTTTTGTTTTACAGATATATTTTTAAGACTGGGTTTTGTTGTTCATGCTGCATAAAAGCTGAGGCTTGAAGAGAAAGGCCACAAAGTGCCTAAATGTTCATCTAGGTGCTCTTAACTTGTCAAGACTCAGCCTCTCTCCAAGTATGCAAATGCAAACTCGCCATTACATTTATGAAAAACACGAACTAACTTTTACAGCGCAATGCCTAATATTCACAAACATAAAATTTAAATCATGGCTATCTGTAAAATCTAGGGGAAAAAAATCACATGTATAAACTTCTCTGAACTCCAAAGACAAGATGCTTGATAGCAGGAGAAGGAGGACAACAGAGAGGAGTGCCCTTGCAGATAAAATGTGAAGAAATCCATTGGTCACATCACCTTACACAGGAGATCAGTCCTGCTGCCTGATTCAGAGCTCAAGGATCACCAGTCTTTGGCTAACAAGGATTTCAGGTGCCACAGGTTTTAGACCCTGCCCTGCATGAACTGCCGCCCCCTCTATCAGGCAGGTATCTGCTGTCGAGGTAGAAAAAGGATCAACACTGGCAGGACTTTGCTCAGTGCTCCTTTTGTTGAGCATTACACATTAAGTACCATGCCCTAGGAAGTCAGCTCGATGTCAGATCACCCCTAGCATGTGACCTACCTCAATAGCAGGACAAACAACTACACTGGAAATCCCTTACGATAAATAAGGCACGTAGCCAGCCAGACTCCGGCCAGACTCCGTGCTTTCAATGGAAACATTTTGAGGATGCAGCTCTTATCCCTCCCATCAGCTTTCATTGATCTCAAACATTCAGACAAGAGATTGTCTCTGCACACATCCAGTAGCAGGTAGAATCAAAGCCTCCTCTCTCAAAATGGTCAAAACATTTTCAGCTTGCAGCTTCACAGGATCATGCTGAAATGCCCTTCTTTTGAAGACTGCCCCCAGTGCTCCTCTTCCTCACGAGACACACACTTCCAGACCATCAGCTTGCCTGGGGCGGCCTTAATTCTGAAGAAAGTCACAGGAGGAACATGCAGAGGCAGTTCTGGCAGCTCCGTTTGTACGGAGCAATCTCTCATCCATATGGGTGCCTTGGCACTCTCCCTCCGAGAAAAGCAGCTTTTCCTCCTGGGTCACCATGGCAGGGTGGGGGGCACCAATGAAAAGGCAGTACTCGTGTCAAGAGCAGAGTAATTTGTTTTCAAACTCTGCTGAAGGTTGAAGAGAGACAGGAAACCAGGAGACAGGATGTGAGCAAGCTCAGAATAAATATATACTGAAAAGCACGTGCAACATTTGCCTAGGTAACATAAGGCACTCCATGCTTTACAATATGTATTCCACTTTCCTAAGACAACTCCTTTGCCACAATGCCAGAAAACATTTCTTCAGTCAACATTATCGTAACAATAAACAACAACAAAGTACTCAATCAAGGTTCAGGCCCCAAAATAGCAGCAGTTGGGAACAGTTGTATCCTAAGACAAGGTCTTGAACACAAAGCTGTGAGTTCAGCTCTCCTCTGTGCTTCTTTCCAGAGAGACAGTGACAAGTGGAACGATTTATTTAGTAGTACCCATGCTGGCTCTTCTCATAGGTCCTCATAACAAGAGGGAGCGTTTCAGACCTGCGCTGCCATTCTGTGTGAATTTCAGCTTCGCTGGGAGAGCTCTCCCTCACTGGAAACATCTCCTTTCTTCACCTGCATCTCCTGTGACGGAAGCACCAGGGCAGAGCCCAGAAGGGAGCAGAGTGACGTTTCCACAGGTGCTTGGCGAGTGCGGTGTCAAGGGGAGCTGCAGGCGGAGGGGAGCCTGCAACCAGAGCGGGCCACGTTGCGGTACCCGGATGTCTCCCTGGTCACCCCCGGAGACCCTGGCTCACGCAGATCCCTGCAGCTCATGGAGCAGAGAAGTTGGTCCAGGGAGCTCAGTTTCTTCCATGCTCACACCCATCCCTATCTCCCAAGCCAGTGAAAGAGAGGCCTGAGATATTTTCATCTGGCAGGACTTGCAGAAGATCAAGGGAAAATGAAAGTTTTATTTGGAAATTTGAAAGCTGCAACTTCCCCTCTGCCTACTCCACAACTTGCAACTGAAAACAAACAAACCAAAAATCCACAGGTGGACCACAGTGAAGGTCATATATCCCATATCACAAAGCTGAACTTAAAGGTTAACAAAGGATTTTTGCAAAGTGGACGCCGAGACAGCCTCTCTCCATACATGCATGTACTGGGAGCCCCTGCAAGTCTCACAGTCACCACAGCAGCCTATTTTGGAATTGAGTAAGAGGGATAAGGGCAGGAATAGGGGTTGTCTTCAAGACAAAACCAAAAATGCTTCTTGTGTAGTAAACCACACGAAATCCATTCATTCACTTCGGCTTATGCTCAGACTTACTGAGGAGAGAGTCAGGCTCTTCTAGCCCTTCGTATAAAGCAGATGAGGAGACTCTGAAAATCTTTAAACAAGAAAGTGTAAATGAGGATCACAAGCCATTCAGGAATGTTTTAGCAGATGTCTTGAACGGCAAAGACAAAACCACCCTGCCATCTCATTGTTACAAAAAGAGAAAGCCACACCAAGTTAACAACACTCCCTTCTGTAGGAATTGCAGCATCTATACCACTATTACTTATTTCAGCGGGTGGAAAAATTCAGAATTACCATAAATCTGAAGCCAGAAAATCAGGGAAAGCAATAAAGGCACCAGCAGCAAGGAAGAAAGAGCTCGCAGAGAGCAGTTCAGAGGGAAACCAAAGACTGCTCCTGAGTTCATTAGGAACCGACGTTCCTTTAGTAATTATGGAATCAGCCCACTCTTTGGCTGAAGTTTTTTTTTTTTTTTTTTTTTTTTTTAAGGACCAAAATGTTTAACTGAATATCCCTGGCCAGGGGTGGTTTTGAATTACTGCTCTCCACATGAAAAATAACAAATAACACAGCCGTCCCACAGGATGGTAATGAAATGATTTTTATCCCAACGGTAATGAAAGAATACAAAAAACAGCAGCTACTCCAAGTTGGACCTTTTCATTATCAGATCTATAAACCGTACACGTAAAAGGTCTAAGCAGAGCTTCTAAAGAGCTGTTCAAAAGGTATTTTTTTTTCTGTAAGAGACAATACTGGTGGACCGGAAAGAAGGAAGATTTTTATGTAAAAATTAAGGAAATTTCTAAGTCTCCAGCTTCTCAAATTTTGAAATGATCTAAACACACACTGTCTCTTGTAAGACAGACTACATAAAGGCAAGCCAGAATCATATGAAGCTGACATGACACAAATTCAGTGGGCTGAAAAAATAAGACGTCTCCCAATGAAAACTACACAGCAGCAGATGGAACAATACTGCTCACTGCGTTTCCTGCAGGGATCAGCCCTTGGCCCCGGGCTCAAATATGTTATCAGTGACCTGAGAGAGAAGGTCACCACCACTGAACTGAAGCTTGCAGGTAATACAGCATCAGCAGGAGCAGCAAGTAATAAAATGTTCAGATCACTGATTAAAAAAAAAAAAAAAAGTTTGGTTAGGGGCCACAGAAAAAGTGTTTTTAAATACAGACGAAGGTGAAATCTTATCGCTAAAATAAATAAACAAATAAACCAGGGGCAGAAGTCACACTGAAGTGACAGGCGATGTGAAAAGAGCAAGTGGAGATCTCAGGAGCGTGGGAGGGAGCCCAGCGACGTCCCATGAGAGGGGGTAGCGTGGGGCCTGGGAGTGCAGCTAGGGGCCAGGCAGGAACTCGAGCAGGCACCAGCTCATCCCTGAGCATGAGGGACCCCAGTCACGCCCCGGCCCTGGCGCTTTTGCTCTCTCAGCCCCAGGAGATGCCAGGCTGGAAATGCCAGGGCACTGCAGGGCAGCTCCCCAGCCTGTACAGTCTCGATGCTGGAGGGATTAACAGGAATGCTGCCTTTCAGCAGAGCTTCATACGCTAAAGATGATTCGCTCCCCAGCTACTCCAGCCCCACAGCAAGCGCACAACCCACCGTGGAGGAGTGTGGCCAGCCCAGGGCACAGACCTGCCCCACAGTCACAAGGTCTCTGCCGTTTGGAGACGTGAAAATTAAAGGTTTAGAAGGATAAGTTTATTTTCTCCAGCATCTCCAGCAGGTCGAGGGAGGTGATCCTGCCCCTCTACTAAGCCCTGGTGAGGCCACATCTGGAGTACTGTGTCCAGTTCTGGGCCCTCCCAGTACAAGAGGGATGTGGAGCTGCTGGAGAGAGTCCAGCGCAGGGCCACGAGGATGATCAGGGGCCTGGAA
>JAWLRI010000401.1:742587-765829 GCA_034781795.1 Crypturellus tataupa
GTGACAGAGCCCTGGAACAGGCTGCCCAGAGAGGCTGTGGAGTCTCCTTCTCTGGAGATCTTCAAAACCTGCTTGGATGCAGCCCTGTGCCACGTGCTCTAGGTGGCCCCACGTGTGCAGGGGGGGTTGGACCAAATTATCTCTAGAGGTCTCCTCCAACCTCAACCATTCTGCGATTCTTAGGAGATGGCTCTGTGAGCTTGCAGCTAAGCTTATACCCTGAAGCCAGATCCATTTATCACGGTCATATGGGGTCACCTGCTTAAAAAGGGGAGATTTAGCAGCCCTGAACCAGGAACAAGGGGGACATCTTTTATCCAAGCCATGCTTAAACCAAGCCTTGAGTTTCCCTGGAGGGATATGTAGACCTTCAAACAAGAAATAATCTGGGCAAGTTTTTACAGGCCATGATTTGCATGTGGTTGAACTAATTAAGCAGAATCGTTTCCTGTGGCCTTCCGGCAGCAAAACAAGGCTGTTACTAGCGCAGCAGCCCGGTCAGGAGAAACCTAGAGCTAGGAACCTGCTGCTGCAGCTCCGCATTCCTGGAGCCCAGATAACCTGATACCTTATCGGGAAGGCGGGCAGGAGGGGGTCAGGAGCTGAGGTTCAGCGCAAAGGTTGTTGGCGCGACACAACCCGCCCGCTCACGAGCAAGCTCCAAACACGACACCGGAGCCCGCAAGGACACGCGGGCGACATGCCCCGCGGCGCGAACCCGCTCAGCAGCCTTTCCCTGTGTTTACCTTCTAGGCTGGGTCTGCGAGCCCTGCTGCACAGGTGACACAGCTGGGCATCCCCACCAGTTTTATCCTGTTCTAGAGACTAATGGCAGGACTGATTCCCCGGGCATGGCGCGTTTCTGGCTCTAGAGCAGGAGTGCAGCGGGGGCAGCGCCTGCCTCGTGCCGTGCACACGCGTGAGCCTCTGCGCAGCGCTCCCCATGTCCCTCGAGCACCGGTACAGATGAAGCCCTCTTTGCTCGCGGCGCAGCCACTTAATTAATTGGGCACACGGCACGGAGGCGCTGCCAGCAGAGCTTGCCAGAGGCGCGCGGCAGAGACGGGCGGAGGGCAGTTCCAGACATTGCATAAGCGCAGGCACACGCGATCACTCACTCGTGCTCTCCTGGCCAACACAAACGCAGACGCCCGAGAGGCGCAGCCAAAACCCACTCGTGCTGTTCAGAGGCAACCCAGGGCCTAGCGCACAGGCGCAAGAAGGACAGAAGGAAAAGCGTGTGTGGGAAAGGGGGACAAAAAGGGACACAGAGCTTCTCAGAGGTGCCCGCCACAGCATCTAGCAGTGCTAGCCCCAGGGCTTGAGCAGAGGCTGGCCTCGGCCCCAGGGCAGCGCAGTTCACTTGGTGCTCCTGACCATGGCTGTAAATGCGCCCTTCACCTCGCAAGTCCCTGCTCCTAGGAACAACAAAGCGGTGCTTTCCTGTCACAAGGGATCTCGAGGATAACTGCTGGGAAGATTGTGTCATATCCAGTCCAGAGATAATAGGACCATAAAAGAGTTTGGAGTCGGAGGAGGCCTCCTGGCCCACAGCACAGCTCCCCAAAGTCGTGAGGAAGCAGAGATGTGGAGGAAGGTCTTGTGCAGCCACCCCAGATTTTGAGGCATGCTCCATGTTTCCAGCTCCAGCCTCCACTAACGTTCAAAGTGCCCACATGGTGACAAAGCAAGGGTGCAGGTTCCCTGGACACCCTCCTCCTGCTGGCCCCATGCATGTAGGGCTCGGAGGCGGTCGCCAGGCCCTGACTCTCTTTCTACACTGAGCACTTCACCACGAGGCCACACACACACACACACACACGCACAGATACATGCATTAAATAGAGTCTCATTTATTAATACGATACCACTGGCTGTAGGACAATTCTAACGAGCATCTGCTCCTGACCATGTGGACTGGAAGAGAATGAGAGGAAAATGTTCTAGGGCTCTGGAGGAATGTGAAACTTGCAGTGGCTTTTACATGGAAAAGTGTTGCATAAGGTACATGGGCAAGTGTGCAATATCAAGAAAGATTATTTTTTGTTGTTAAACAGAAAAAGGACAAAAAAAAAGAAAAAGAAAAAAAGGAAGTGATCCTGAAACTGCTCCTTTCAGACGGGGCTGGCGTTGGCTGCAGACAGCAGTACTGCTCCACACTGCTGAAATGCATCACCATTTAAAGCAAGGAAACAAAGCAAGTGCTCAAGCCATGCAGGAGAACAACAGGAGGTCTAAGTTAAAATGGGATGCTGGGATGACCCCATAGAACCAAAGCATCTCAGACTTCCATTAAAGAAAAAAGAAAAAAGGAAATCAGAAAACCATGTGCATTATTATTTTTTAAATTCATTAACAAAGAAGAAGTAGATCACTTATTAAACCTTCTGACATCCTTCTGCGATGGTTTCATGTTTATAGTGTATGTGTATAAATGGAGATATTCCCATTATCCTCCTCCAAAGGCTACAGCGAAATGCAGCAAATTGGCAAGATTTTCTAAATCAAGTCTAAGGCACTATGCCTTATCTTGGCATAACTGACACAAAGGCTCTTAGATACACTAAGAATAAGATCCTCAGAGCTTCAGAACAGCTGAGCACCCTCTCTCCTCTAACTTTTTTGCTACAAGAGATAGCAGAAGAAACAAGACAACATCAAGTAAGGCCATGTTTGCAGAGGCCATAAAATTCCCCAAGATTAACGGGCATACAAAAATCAGAGGATTGAAAGGCACCACTTGGATCCTCCTGACCAAATGCAGCTCCAGAGAGCTTGGAAATATCTGGTCTTAGCAAGTGTCAGGACTGAGCACAGCTGGGAGTAATGCCAGGTGAGAACTCGGCCTTTCTGCCATTTCCATAAGCTGACTTGTGACTGTAACGGTAGCAGCTTGATGGGAGCTCGAGCAGTGGGAAAGGAGGAGGAACATGGACCCCTATTTGGAAAGAAAAGCTTCCCTGCCACAAGTCACTTTTCATTTTTCCAATATTGCAAGAAAACAACACCTGAGAACACTCTAAACAATCTATTAGAGTAGCATTTCACAAGGAAAGCCAAGAGGCGATTTTACAGAAGGATCTAATAGCTTTACCCCACAAAAGAATCCAGCCCCACAAGCTGCAAGTTAAAGCCTTGTGAGGAATGCCAGCCAGGCTTAGAAAAGCCTGCAAGCAGATGGAGATAATTGAAATGGAAAACGGATCATCCAACTTTGCAACACAACCACCTTATACGGTATTTTAAACTTGCCAGGCTAGTTGGAGAAGGGAGTGGGAGAGATCCCTGGTGCCCCTCCAATCCCTGCTCCTACGTGCAGTGCTCCAATCTCTGGCTCGCATAGTGGCAGTTAAAACCATACTCCCCTTTCAAAGGGTTTGTCAAACCAGTCGGGAGAAGTCAGGTTAGAATGTGAAAACAGATTTAAACCAGATGCCCACACCAACAGTAATTCAAACTGCATATCCCTAGCTAAAATGCAAATATTAAAAGAAAACACTGACAACCTGCTATGCTTTTAAAGTACTTTAGCCAGTTTTATTTTAAGCAAACTATTCGCCTGATCTTCGTGCAACCCATTTTAGAAAAATAAGCAAGAAATGAGTAGATACACATACTGAGAAGTAGCCTTTTTCCATGTGTAGAAATGGGTGTTAATGGGGTTTTTTGTTTGTAAGATGGAGGTCCTACATGCACAACTGTAACTGGAGGAACAAAAGCTCGATAGGACTTTTCATGTTGCATCACCCCCTGTAAATAAAGCTTCATATTATTATGCAGTACTGCTCGCACACACTTCTGAGGGAGCAACCAAAGGAATAAGCAAATTGGCTGAAGACCCAGATAAACCACGTGCAATCGTCAATCACCGAGGTATGTCCCACCAAACAAACACTATGCACACTCCGATGCTCCCTGGATACACACTGAAGCTCGTGTTTTGCTTTGGGAAGAATTAAGCAGCCCAGAGGAGGACTGAAGGGCTTCCCGTCAGCACTTCTGAGAACCGCAGCATCAACCTGCTGTGTAATCTTTGGTGATCAAACAGGCAGGAGAGAAGCAAAGGAAAGTCTGGGAAGTGGGAGAAGGCACTGCATGGCTGCTGATGAGGGTTTTCAGTATTTAAAGTTCCCATGACAATGACTGTTTTCTTATCCCAAGCAGGAGATGACACTTGTGTAACTGGAGCAGGAACAGCCCAGGCAAGTCTCCCCTGCTGCCATACCCAAACTTCAGACTTGGCCAAATAACCTGCAGCTGTCAAGAGGTCACACAGCATTCACCTCATCCAGCCTTTGCTGATAAGGCCAGGAAAGCTCACCACTTGCGATGGAAAAAGTCCCTGGAGATGGGGACAAGAGTTTGCTAAGAGCCACCCGGAGGCCAGCTGCCAGCTGCACAAGTTACCTAACCAGCCATGACACCTGCACCTCCATGCAAGCTCTAATAAAAGTTCTAGAAAACAGCTAGAAAAGCAGCCCTGGCCATTGCCCTCCGGCTCCTCGTCCCATCCGTCTGCTGCAAGGCTATCACCCTCTCAAATCAGGAAGCAGGAGGAGCTCGTCTTGATCCCGTCACTTTGGCTCACAGGGTGGGACAAGGAGCAGGATAGCACACTGTAAGTCATGCTGTGGGGCTCTCCTGGCAGAGCCATCAGACAATACACCCTAATGCGCGTATTTTAAATGCAAATTCTCATTGCTCAAATGACACACGTATCCTCAGCCACTATCACTGTTTTGAGAGCTGCAAGGTTATGCAGTTTATTTTAATAAATTGAGCAAAACTAGCTTCTCTCATACCCAGTAACACCCTTGAAGGAACTGTGTTTTGGAAATCAGCAAACAGAGAACAGCTAAATACACACCAATTTGGGCTTCAGAGCTACTACGGTCCAAAGCAAGGATTTAAAAAGGGCTATTGTCTTTGGAAAAAGTCAACATATCCTCAGTATTCACTGCACTAAATCCCTAGTCATTCCTCAGCAGCGCCCCTGCCACATTTGTGTTGCTCTCACATTCTGCATTCAGCTGATGGCAATGCTTGTGTTGAAACCCTCTGGATTTACAGCCTCCCTTTGGCCAAATAAAACCGCACGAATCTGATAGGTTTTAGTTCCACAACCCACATGTGCGCTAGGTTTAAGGGTCTCACAGTGTCAAAAGCCCAATTGTAGGCACTGAGGTCTGCTGCTTTCTCACCAGCTCCACACGAAACACTGGATTTCTTGTAAAAATATTCCACCGCAAACGCCCGGAGAAGGGTAAACATGGCATGAAACAGAGGCAGCGTCGCAGGCCCAGCAACTGCCCACCGAAGGGTAGCTGGGGCTGCTCTCCTAAGAGATTTAGAACTGTTCCTCTCATCAACGCAGCCTGCCCACCCACAGTCCATAAACTCCATGCAAAGAAAGCAACAGATTTCTGTGCAGGGACACAGTGGAGGAGATGGAGCCGGAAATCTTTCTGGTAACTCTTACAGGACAGGAGTTCACTGTCACCAGCCTTGAAGAGGGCAAGAGATTCAGGCCTCAGAGTCAGGGAGACCAGCCATAGGAACCAGGAAACTGAATTTCATTGCCTTACAGAGGAGGGGAAAAAAAAGAGAGGAAGGAAGCCTTGGAGCGCGGCGCGAGACGCCCGCCGGCCCCGCTCCCTGCGGCTCTGCAGCTGTAGCGGGCGCAGCCAGAGCGCATTCCCGGCCGGAGGGCTGGCCGCGCGCCAGCCTGCCCAGCGCCGCTCCGGCAGCAGCAGGAATGTCTGGGCTGGTGTGCGCCGCTCTTCTGTAATTGCACCCCAGCGTGTCCACTGTCCTAGGCGGGGATTTGGGGTTTATTTTATTTTTTCCCCTCTCTGCGTTATAAAGACAGGCTGGGGAGATGGCACCCGTCCCAGCGACCCAGACACCAGCCTATTCTTAGGCTTTGAAGCCCAGGATAACCCGTCTGGATGACCACAGGCTCAACAAACCCTCATTTTTATATAGTCTTTTTAAACCTCTCTGAGGCAGTGTGTCCTGTTAAGAGATGTAGAGAAAGCTGGGCTCCCCAACCACACAAACCTGCAAAACTGCAGAAGCCCAGTTCAGAAATCCCCAACATGTTTGAAAATCCTGTGTATGGGGAGGAGTGTTTTAACAAAATGAAGCTCTGAAAGGTACCTTGGCAGCCTCTCTTCCACTGCTCCAGAGGCCAGATACTGCCCCCAGGATGACATCAGTCTTGAAGACCAAGCCGTGAGCAATCAAATGCAAATTACCCAAAGTAGATAACTGAGCTCTATAATAAGTCAAAATAGCCCAGAGCTCACTGGGGCGAGCTAAATTCCAGCTACAAGAGTCAGTTCAAAGGCATCATGCCGTATTTTAAGTGCAAAACTAGGTGACAAGCAACCAGCCGCTCCGCTCCTGCCATGGATCTGCTGCCCTGACGAGTGCGTCGCTGCTGTGCCCGGGCCTCGCAGCACCCTGCAGCATCAGTGCTCCTCCTTGGGGAGCGTAACCAGGAAATTCCCAGGGCTGCTGCAGCTCCAGGAAACCTGAGACAGATTTGCCTGGCATTATCGACACAGACATGTGCCATTCCGACGGAAACCTGGGATTACTGCCCATGTTCAGCGGATGTCACCTTCGTTTCCAAGTTACTCTATCCTCACATTGGACAGTTTAAACTTGCAGCTCTGACCCTGTTCTGCCACCATGAGTTATGGGGTCCACTACTGAAGTGCTCAAGCTAACGCAGACCACCTTGGTAGAGAAAAGACGAGGGAGCAACTCATGCCAGCGAGTCTGAAAAGGCCAAGGAGGGGCTGAGCGTTCACAAAAGAGTCCATGTGATCACAGCCAAGGTCAGTTGTTCGTGTCTTACTTTCTCTGCCATGGATGCTCCCTGACCTACGATCAGAGTAAATCTCATTTAAAAAGCCCACTGCTTAGCCCAGTTGCCTCCCCGACTCTCTCACAGCTGCTCATCTGCAGCCCAAATGTGGCACAACTCAAGCTCTGTGAGGAAAGACAGGATTTCTGCCCAGAGCTTCTCAAACTGCCCTGCTCAAAGCAGCAGAGCCCGCCTGCCCTGCAGCATGCTCTCCCACCACGCTGCACGCAGGGCTGGCCTTTTATCTGCAGCTCTCCCCTAGGCTTTGAGCTCCTCCCCAGCAAGAGCTTTGTGACAGAGTCACCACATCCCAACCACGTTCTGCCTTATGGACGGTGCTGCAAGTTCATCAGGTGGTAACGGGGTAAACACGGTCACGCTGCAGATGACACGCGCTGTTTGCCTTGCAAGCAGATGCCCAACCACATCGGCTGCGTGAGCACCACCACCTGCCAGACAACCAAGCATTTTGGCTCAGGTCAGGTCTACAAAACGTGGGAGGTGTGTCTTCCACAGTCAATAAAAACAAAATTAAGACTGATCTTGCAGGAGATCTCGTGCCACTGTATTACCAACTATTCATTTTCAGTAATTATTCCACAAAACACATCCCTGAAGCATGTAATTATTCTCTGTCATCCAGAGAGAACAATACAAGTAAATGATCCCCTGAAACTAGAGTAGCATATGTGGCACTGGAAGCAAAATAAAAACTTGAATTTTATTTGGATATGTAAATCCATACTTCTGTCTCACACATATAGATGTCCCTTCTTCAGCCCCCCAAAAAAACAAAAACAGCACAGAGAGCAGACACTTAAAAAGTGCCCTACAGCAGGTAAGTTCTGCTGGCATTCACAGGATGTGCACTTTGAGCTTTGTCAAAGGTGTCACCAAATTTCATTTTGCAAAAGATGCCCTTCACAGACTTATTTCATACAGCTGACATCCCATGACAGAGAAATATTTCATCTCATGATATAGGAGTAAAAAAAGCAGTTTAAGATTGATTTGGACATCTTATTTTAATTGTGCAATCACAATGTATGTCTAGGATACAAGGCTGCTCTTTCTAGTCAACAGTGTGGTTCTGTAATCTTTAGAGCTACTGAATCAGCCAGAAATGTCTCACACTGTGGTGCATCCTAATCAGAATATGTTTTATAATGTTACAACAACAAAATGCAACTGCTCAGTGTGATTTTATAGGCTGCTTACCACAACCCTGAAATCCCGCATGGGCTGAGCTGTCGGAATTACTATAAATCAGCATAACCAACCATGCAGTCTGTATTTACAAAACCACCACAAGCCTTGAAAGAGCTCTAGCAATGCTGCTTCCTGCAAAAGGGGCCAGGCTGGGGTTGGAAAACCTAGTCAAGTTTTGCTGCTGAAGGAAACATCTACTTCTAGCCTAGGGTGCTCCCAAACACCAGCAGAAAGGTAAAGCTGCACCAGGTGGCAAAGCATGTCATGATCACCACACGCAGCATCAATCTGCTCCCCAGAATATCTGCCATTTAGCAACCACAAAAGACACTTACTTTTTCTCTTAACACAGAAGCAGACATGCTGAGGCAACTGGAAAACAAAATTAAGCTGAGGTTCACTTGGTAAGCAGCCTGACCACTGCAGTGCCTTTTTTTTTTTTTTTTTTTCTCTCCTCTGGTCTCCCATATATAGTTGTGACAACTGCAGGGAAACGTCACCCACCCAACCCACAAACGTCCTCAGTATCCCCAAATCTCTCCCTTGTGGGGCAGGGTACTGCTGCAGGGCCTTGCTGCTCCAGCCCTCCCACCAGGCACCAAACTTCTGTCCTCAGAGCATGGGGAACATCAGTGCCAGGCCTAAGAACACATGTGAGCACCTCGGCTAACACCTTAGCTTCCTGCCTTGTTTAGCTCATTGTAGGATCAGAGATATAACATTTTATTAGCCCAGTAACCAAAAACTGAGAATAGAAATGATTTTTTTTTAATTAAAGTTATTAGGTCACACTTTAAGTAGTGTGTATACTGGGAAAACGTACACAACATTTCACACTTTTGTACTGAGCAAAACGTGTACTTCCCACTTATGGCTTCCTGAATTTCTTAAAGTCATCTCAAATACATTATTTAAACAGCTTTTTTGCCATCTATCATGCAAACTTGACATGGTGACATATTCTGCATTGGACTTGCATGATTTTCATAGCTTTTTTACATAGGCTTTTACCCTATATCTACATTACAGGAGAGTTTTCAAATATACCCCCTCATTCTTTTAAATCCTTCTTTCTCCTCTACACCCAGCCAAAATCTCAAGCCGAGTAAGTCACTGAGCCAGCTTAAAATAAACATTATAAATCAGCCTTTGACCAAAGAAAGCAAAGACAGATTCCCCTGCCTGGAGATGCCTCCCAGAGCTCCGGCTGGCAGGCCCAGCTTTCCAAGCTGGCAACAACACAAGCAACTGCATGATGTTTGCAAAAAAGATAAGAGAAAACACAATCTGTAGATAAAGATTCTGCCAGAGAGTCACACATTCATTACGCCTTTGCTGGAGCTAGGAAACAGGAGGAATCCAGCCTCAGTTGCTGCTAACTCCTGCCCTAAGCGACATCCTAGTCGGTTCCTAATTTCTTATTCCTTCTGGACAGTTCAACTAGTCTGCATTAACTTTAAAAGCCATTTTTCCCCTCAGCTGAACTGGTTGTTGTCATGTCCTCATCCTTACCCCATTCCTCAGCCTGAATCCCCTAAAAAGCCCTCCAATCTCTTCTTTGGGAGAAGATTCCCTATTTAACCTCATCCCGCAGCAGCTGGGCAGCTGCTCCGATCACACGGAACAGGACAGTCCACTGGCAAAGCAAGGTGCAGAACCGGCACTCCTTGTAGAGCAACAGTGAACGGGCGCCTGTACGAGGCTTCTTCCCAGTAGGAGTTGGCTGGAGCAGGACGGTGTCATGGTGTAGTTGACTCCATAGGTGGGGAACATCCCTGTTGGGCTTGGCTTGGCTTCCAAAGGATTACACCACTAACTGGAAACCAGCTGATTCATACGGAGCTTCCAAGAAGGCAGTCGGGGGAGCCAGGCAACGTGAGGCTCCCTCCCCTCCAAATATGTGGAGAACAGCGGACGCTAGAGGAACTGAGACACAGTCCTTGGCTGAACTGACATGCCGCACGTTCTGGGAACGGCAATAATGTTTCAAGCACGTGTTTACTGATGGCTGGAGCTTGGGTGTTTCTGTGGATCACAAATGCAATCGCACAGAGCCATGGCTGAGAGCCGGAAAGCACCACGTCCTTGCACTTTATGGAGATCCTTCACAGTCTGTTCAGAAGCTGAACGGAAACCATGACAGCCACTTTCTTTCTGTTGCTACGAGACACCACACAGAGCCATCTGTAACCTCAGGGCTATCTCTACACCAAGCCTCCTGTTACATCCCAGGAGAAGACAGCAATGCCTGCATGCATGCCATTTATCATGGAAAAACTTACTGTGAGAAATGCTGCAAACAGCTCTGCTTAATGCAAGAACTTGGAGTAGAGCAGGACATCAGCACCCCTTGGCTAAACTACACCACTACCTTACAGCTCACGGACAGGGTAGGATCTGCTGGCAACAACTTAAAGAGCCGTTTCTCAACACAAGTTTTGCACAGCTATTTCTTTTTGGGGTTTTCCAGATCAGAGAAGTTACAGCTTGGGTTGTGCACAACTCATCACACTTACCTCATTTGCCCCTGTGGGTTTCTCCGCAGCTCCGCTCAGCCCCATGTTCTCTCTGACCTCTATTTCACTTGCCTCTCATCCTCTCTCTGGGCCTTTGGCTCGCATTCCTTCCCTGTGCTAGACTAAACCCTGTCAGCTTAGGCTGCCTGGCTCAGGCACCAGACCTGCTGTCAGAGACCTGCTAGAACAGACCAACAGGCTTAGGAATTCCAAGTACGAATCATGATTTTTGGGACACCTGCTTGGAAGTGCCTTCAAAGGGTTGGACTGAAAGAGGGCAGGTAATTGCAAAGAGGCCCTTCCAAAGTAGTCTAACAGTACTCTGAAAAGTCAAGGAATCTTTTCAAAATCATTGCTTGTTCTTTGGAGGAGAGAAAAAAAAAAGGGGAAGAAGAAAACGCAATTTACATCTCACTTCTGCTTTTCTATCCCTATTTCCTGTTCTGTTTTGCTAGGCGCAGCAGAAGCACCCAACTCCTAGGAGGGTGTTTCCATGCGAGGGCATCAGTCTAGGCCAGAGTAGAACTGCCCCTCGATGTGCATTTGTAAGGGCACATCTCATCCGAAGAGATCCTGATTGTGTTCCTCAGCGGCCAACCAAGCACAGCAAAACCTACTGTCATGAGGCCAAGCAGAAATGACAGAAGGCAGCTTTCCAAAGAGCATTTCCAAAGAAATACCTACTACATGCTAGCCACAAGAAAGCAAAGCATACATGCAGGCTATGGACATCTGAAGTGGTTTCGGGCAATGCATCCCCATCATATACTACCACCCTACCGCTACACGCTGTCTTTCAGCTAGAGAACAGGAAAGAGGAGCACAAGGAGCACTCTCCTGCTTCACAAGTTCATGCTGAAGGATCAGGGTTACTCAACTAAACCACGGGGAGAAGTGGTTGCTTAAAGAAGCAAGGATAATTTCAACCTCTCCTGCTTGATCCAGCAAAGTCTCTCCCTGGCTGACAGCATCAAAGTTAAGTGTCTTACCCCTGTAAAATATCCAGACAAATCAGATCAAAAAGGTTCATTAAAAAGAAGCGAACATTTGGGAGAGACGTGAAGAAGGTAAGGCTGGTCACAGGCACTGGATTTTAAGCTTCCTCCAGGTGATGGTGTAGCAAAGCATAGTGTTTTAGCATCCAGGCAAAATAGGTTGAAGGATAATGACAATCTTCCATACAAACCGGGGTAAAAATTGCTGCAATTGGTACAACTGTGATAGAATCATAGAATCATTATGGTTGGAAAAGACCTTCAAGATTGTCAAGTCCAACTGTAAACCCATCACCACCACGCCTGCTAAACCACGTCCCGAAACTCCAGTCACTGATTCTTCCCACTACGTTTATTCACACAAGTATTAGATAATTAGATATAATTAAATAACTGTAAGTTCAGGCATTATGTCACTACATAGCTATAACTGTTGTTGCATATAGTTCATACTCCATACGATTTTCAACCAATACAATGAAATATAAACCAAACACCTTGCAAAGACCCTCCAGCTACTTCAAATTTGTCACATCAAAAAAATGAAATCAGGTTTGTTTGTCTATATCTGTTTCGCATACAATCCTGATCAGGATTAAATTACATCCTCTTTATCCTTCCTCTTTAACCATAGACTGAACCCCACAAATCCTTCTCTGTATTTTTTCCATGCAATTGGCACCACATTTTCCAGCCTTTTCTCAATCAACTTAATGTGTTGTTTTTTTCTCATCATGCCATGACCTACAAAAATAAGTAAATGAATAAATCAGTATCAGCAAGTCAGACAGCTGCTCTGGGATCTTTTGGCCAATTCCCAGTTGGCATTCCCAGTTATCGAGACTTAACCAATTTTGGGAAGTTTTGCAATCAAATTACGGACAGTGGTCATCTATAATCATAGTAGAGCATTCAAGAATTGTCACACTACAGCCCTCTTGCCGTCCTTCCTGTTGTTAACAATGCCCTGAGCCCTTAGATCCCCTTACATTCTCAGCTCCTCTCTCTTTTACCCCCTGATCGCTATTTTACCACACTGATCACTACTTATTTTTTTACCCTATGGTAGGGGAGGCATACTTTTTGAGGAATTAACAATTGGGAAAAAAAAAAAAAAAAAAAAAGGCTATGGAGAACTCAAGATTCTTAAGTCTCTTTCTGAACAATGACAATGTTATTCCTCACTCAGTGCTCTCAAGGGATTTGCTGAGTGTACAATGGTATTCTTTATCTTTTTTCTTGTTTAAAAAATACAGCTGAAACCATCTTTTTTGCAGGCCCTCTATTTTGGTACCAATACTGAAAAATCGCATTATATACCCCATGTGAAACAGAGAAAGAAGCCTCAAAAATACTAATATGAGCTTAAACTGCTCTGCTCTTATCACTTCCACATCCTTTTCCAAACACCTGCCAAAGCAACGCATAAATGCTTTAATCCTTCCTCGTACACCAGCTACTCTAACCTCTTGTTTTCGTCCTTATTCTTCAAATTCCCCCAAATCAGCCTTTCTCTTTCGGATATTCACATCATGAACTAAAAAGCCCACAGACGAACTGCAGCTATCCACACATCTCCCCAAACCATGCTTTCCATTCCCAAGCATAACCCCAGCTCCTTTGCTGTACAGACTCTGCAGCTTTCTGTGCTGAACAGCTCTTCCAGTTGTCTCTCCCCTTGGCCTTCAGCACGGCAGGTTGCTCCAGATTCCCATTTCTTGCACGTACTTCTAACCTCCTTTGTTTTCCATTCGCCTTCCTTCAAATATCTGCAAGAAACAAATAACTCCAGAGATCGCTGGCAGTCCAGTCCCCACTGCTACTGCTCAGAGTGCCTTTTGTAAGCCCTAGAACTCCAACTTAAAGCCAGGTGAGGCTTTTTGCCCCCAATTAATCTTGCCGGAAGGCTGTTCCAAGCAGCATATTGAGAAGGCTTCGTCCATGCCTCTCCCAGTCATTTTGGTTAAAGCTAAAAGATATGAAATACCTTTAACTGCAGCAAGAAGTTTGGAAGACATTTACTACAAGGTTTTCAGAATCACACTGAGAGCACTTTATTGCTTTTCATCTTAAGGACATGTTTGTACTTGAAAAGGAAAAAAGACCAACATAATTTAAATCCATCTTTCTCCTGCAACTCTGCAAAAGATTTCTAACAACTAGAAATGGGCTAACTCATACTCTGAAAGCTCACACATTAAGAACATGCCAGACACCATGGCTGCCTTGCCGGGAGGCTGCAGTAAAGGAATGGAGTGGAGGGATAGGAGGGTTGAGGATAGGAGCTGTGGCATGGAGGAACTGCAGCAAGAGGTATGATCGGGGCTGATGACTAGACCAGCTACAGCCAGGATGAGGAGACCAGATGTTTTGCAGACAGACAGCAACTGCCTCATGTTACAAAGTACAAAAACACACAATTTAGAGGTCATAATTTCCTCCATCTTCATCCTTCACCAAGGTGGGCCCCATTGAAGTCTGGGCTACCCCTGAAGGGCCCATCCTGTCCTCACTATCAGGAGCCTTCCCCAAGGATAATGCTCACATCCCTGCTTTTGCTGATTGAAGAGCAGTGGGAGCAGGTCAGCTCCTTACTGTGCTTTTGCTCCTAAGTTCTGTCTCTGCATATACTTGGAGTGCAGACAAATCTCTTCTTTGGGTACAAGAAGCACCAGGAATGAAAACATACATTTTCAGATAACCCACAGAAATTCCAGGCTAAAGGCAAGCAGATTCCTGAAGCTACCAGAAGAACCTAGGGGAGACTTGCAAAAAGGCAGCCTTGGCATAAACTGTCCCTGATGCGTGCAAAATGGCAGAGCTGCTGGACTGCAGGGATCCCAGCACAGGTCTGCTCAGTGTCAGAGGGCTGGCAGGCTGGTTTCTGTTAGCTTTCCTTCCACAAAGATCCCATGGAGAACAGGAGGGCTCTTAACACACTTGTCACTGCAGGGTTAGCTGTAGAAAAGAAATAAGAGCCAGGTCTATTCCAAAAGGCATTAGCAGGCATATAACCCAGACAGCCTTGAAGCAAATGGGATCTCACCAGGTTACACCAGGTGACAGAGGAACAAGTGGCCAAGACACGTGGAGTTTTATCAGGGAAATCTTGACCAAAATTATAGATGTCTGAACAAACTACAAGTCCAGAACACAACTCTGCACTTCATGTTTACTTCATGCAAGCAAAAGGGACGTGTAATAACTACTTCTTCAAGATGGCTGCAGCTTAGCCTAGTTTTTCTTCGTCCCTTTCAATAAATCCAACTCCAAACTGCAGAACAGGCAAAAATGCAGCTTCTGTGAAACTCTGTTTATCAGCAACAAATTACCTAATTAAAAAAAAAAAAAAAAATCAACAAAAGTACAGACTTTATGTAGTCGTTTATTGAAGAACTTTGGAGAACACTGAAGAACTTGGGGATCCAACTACTGCCTAGCAATATAGTACCTATGTCTTATCACAGTGGTCCTCGAAGTCATGCGTGTTCTGCAACCACCGAATCAGCAGTGCAGCTGGGAAGGGATCTCAGGGGGTCTCCAGTCCAATGTTCTGCCCAAACGAGGGTGAGTGCTGAGCAGGTCACTAAGGGCTTTACCCAGTCAATTTGGAAACTGGATGGAGATGGCACAACTGCCCTGGGCAACCTGTTCCAGTGCTTGCTTAGGGTGAAAGTTTATATTTACAATCAGTCTGAATATATCTTGTTTCAATTTATATCCATTTTCTCTCATCCATCTGAAGGATTACTGGTGTAAAGAATTGGCCTCTTCTGCAGACCTTTACATCACAACCTCTTAACTTTGGAATAGAAAAATTAAACGATGTTTACAGACATTTGTAAATGTTTTCTTCCTTCCCAAGTCATCACCGGCTTGAAAGCATTTTTCCATGGCTTAATATCCTGTTTACTTCAAGCTCTGCAGCAGCACTCTCAGGGGCTTTGATGCCAAGCAAGCAGGCATCCTTCCCCTCACTGCCCGTGTCACACCAGGGAGCACGCGGCTCACTCCAACAGGCAGACAGAGCTGAGAGAGGAGAGCTCCGGAGTGTCCCAGCATGGCCAGGGTTTGTCTCACTGAGCTGTAGTGGAGGAGTTTGCTTGGCAGAGAAGCAACACGGCAAAGAGCCTCTGCGCCCTCCTGCATCTCAGCCTGGGACACTGCTCACTGCAGGAAGGAGGGTAGCAGCGTCCAGGGCTAGAGGCCTCCCTGAAGCTCCCCAAGAGGTTATCAGAACAGCCTGGTCCCAGTTTCTCACCCCCTACAACAAGCAGATTGGGTGAAAGGACAAAATCAGCCCTGACACTACTGCAAAGGAGCCCTTTTGCTTAGCACAGCCTGGAAAAAGATGAAGTGGGTGTCAGATTTTTCCATTAGAGTTTTCTTGTCACCACAGCCAAACAGGATCATGGACAGAAGACTGAGAGCTGGTTAGTGGCAGATGGTTAAAAAAAAAAAAAAAAAAAAAAAGAGTTCCCAAGACACCACGAAGGCAGAGGGAGGCCACCGGCTCTGTTAAGGCATGTGCTTGGACACATGGCAGCTGTGGAGACAGCTCTAGCAATTCAGATACAGTCCATTTAACCAATAACCTTTTCTTATGTCCTCACAGGGCCTTCTCTGCTTCCCGACTTGCCCTCATAAGGGGAAGCATTCCTTACGTGACAGAGCACTTCCTTCCTTCCTGCACACATTTAATACTGGTATCATAACCCAGCTCAGAGACTCCCAGTTTGGGGCTGCAGACAAGCAGACCTGGCACCAAAAGTCACCATCATGGAGGGCTGACGAAACTACTGACCCGATCTGCCTCAGATCATGTGCTCGAGGCTGCATCGAATCCTCATGCTGCCCAGCTCTCTGCTAGGTGTTCACGCTCACCTCAAGCAACCTTTCTGTTCATCTTTGCACAACAGCCTCTTCACGGGAAGTCCCCTTCTTTCCAGTGACACATCCAAAAATAGTTCAGTGGTATTGCCTATAAATATATATACACACACAGACATATATATGCATACATATATACATACATATATACAAACACACAAATGTCTCCAAAGCTAGCCAGACTGTACCCACTGCTCATTCTTTCAGGCCAAAAGGCAATCCCACCACCCCTCCCCCAGCCAAATATTCTCACCACCCTCCTCCCATTAGCATTAGTACTTTAGCTGCCACAAAGTAAAGCTGGAGCATGAAACTGATCCTGCTGAAAACTAATTTCTTGCATGCAAGTCAGTTTTCAACAGGGCAAACCCCTGGCAGCTGGCACCAGAGCCTACAGTTACATGCAGGTACAGACAGACTGCCAGGACATAGCCCCCAGATAAAAACAGCCAAAGGGTATCTAAATAGCACTGATTTCTCATGTACATGACTCATGAAGAGATGAATGCAGAGTAACATAGAAATGAATGTGCATTCCCTGGAAAACAGATGAAGAGCTGTTCTGCAAGAGATCTCCCTGAAGACTGACCCCAAATCCACATCATGGCAAAAGAAAAACTGCACAGGGGAGTCAGAGGTATTAAAAAGAGCCTTATAAGCTCAGCAGAGGTAGCCAACATGGCATACAGAAGATGGCACTGAGTTTTCACCCTTAGAAAAATGGCTAAAAACTCTCATCTACAAAACAATCCTCCTCCCAATGTAAGAGAAGTCCTCCAAGATACTGCCTGTGTGAAGATGTCCAAAACCAGCATCACAATATGACTGGAAAGTAGCTTTTGGGAATACGGAGAGAGAGGGGAGTCCTGAATGGTCAGCAGAGCCTCTTAACTCATATTTGAATAGAGCACCAAAAACAGCAGTAGCTATTGGCAAGCGCGAGGCCACTAAGTCAACTCGCATGATCAGAGCGCAAGGGCTGCTTTCAAGGCACGCAAGCTCTTCACTTTCAAAGCAACGACCGAGTACCTCGGAGGCCACAACTAGCTGAGGGCTACCAAGAAGAGCCCACAGCAACACACACTGCAAAACTCTGCAGAGGATGAGTAGACTCAGTAGGCGAGGGGGAGGGTTGAATAGCAAGACTCCGACCAGGGGGATTCCTCACAGTCTAGGGAAGGTTTTCAGCCCCTGAAGAAGGAGCTGCAGCACCTGGGCAGACTCGCAGCAGAGGAGAAATACAGACTGGATTAACTGCTGCAGCATGGATCAGTGCCTGAAGAGGCAAGAGGGACACACAGATCGAACTAAACTGCACTATCCCACCTGGGATTTGTAGCTAGTCATCAAAATAGTTGGCCTCCTCCACAGGCACAGATGCTCCTATGAAGAAGTGAGAAAAGAATGTTTCAATAAAAAGAAACTAAATTGTCTTTCTTTCACAGTATAAAGGAAACTTATTTAACCACCACATGTGAAAGAGCCCACAAGAAGGGGCATTTTACAGTGGTAAGGAAAAAAAAAAAATGAAAAGAGCAAAAAACAACCTGCAAAGAGCACTAATGTTCCCACCATTCCTGCAGATAAGCTGCACAACTCCAGACACAGGAAAACCCTGTCTGGTAATAACGTGAATGAAATTCCTTCACTCCCATTATCACACACTGTCTGTCCCACATTTAACAACAACGGGCATTTCAAAGTAAGAAAATATCCATGCAGGACAGGTCAGAACGATGACTTTCATCGGGGGGGATGGGGGGTGGAAAAAAAACAAAAATACCTTTTTTTTTTTTTTAATACATTAAACATTGGCTGATTCTTATCTACCATGCTCCAAAGTCAGCCCAGTCCCAGGACAGACTAACAATTTTTCCAGCTCTCATCCTTACTTCACTACACGGTTCTATCCTGTCCAAGTGAAACCCAGCCAGCAACCCAATACTCCTCTTTTTCTAAACTTAGCTGACAGAAAGCATGAGGGTAAGGCTAAAGTTTCAAAGTACCACACGTGCACCTAGCCCAGCTTTTAGAGAAACTGCAAGTAGTTCAGAACCATCACAGGTGCCCAGCAGGCTCCTTACCGAAAGGAAGGGAAGGAGGGAATGGCTTTCACTGTAACATGCTGCGTATAGATAGTTGTGCTCTTCATCAGTTGTGACTCTGATGCTTTTAATATGGGAAGTCATTCTCAAAATTTAACACTTCTGCTTTGCAACAAGTCTACATATAGCTGTATAAATTTCAGTTTCATACTTTTCCCTTTATTATGGAAGAACTTGGGCAAAATCCTTGAAGCTACTGTTAATTTTACAAGCTCTTCAGTTAAAGTTAGTTAGCTGGTCCTCCATATGAAGGTACGCAGAGAAGCACAAATATGGTGGACTTCAGCTTTCTTGCTGGCAGGTAGTAGGCTAACCATACTTTCAAAAAAATGAAAGCCAACTACATTAGCACTGGATTTTACATTTTACACTATGTACACGCAACCACGACGGATTAAGACACAACTAGCTCCCTGCCTGTATGTGCTGGGGTAACCGCAGCTTTTAATTAAACACACAGAGTAAAATCATGCAGTGTATTTGCTTACAACGAAGTATTGCCATACTCTGAAAAACAGAGGCAGGCCAAGGCACTCGCTCAAATGTGCTCCTCCTGCAGAAGTCATCAGAAGACCAAGCAGCAGCCATCAGTGTTTGTGCACAGCGGAAATGAGTCACTGCAGGCTCCTGGCGAGATTCAGAAGCCAGCTTTTATGTGAGCCTGGCTCAAAGTTTCCCAGCTCTTCTCAGATGGCAAGCACAGTTCTGCACTCTAGTCTTCAAGGATGTGCTGTTTTGGTTTTGCTCTTGCAGGGAGATTGCAGCTCAGAAGCTGAAATTTCCCATGCTGCTGCTCACCAGCTCATACTGTGCATGTTTGCTACCGTCAATAGTCTGTCTCACAGTATCATCAGTGACATGACAGAATGTTGTCTAGTTCAAATACCCTTTAGAAATGAGACCAGTCACAAAACATTTGTGATGTTTCAATTTTTTGACAAGAACTGCAAGTCCTGTAGCCAGGCCCTGAAAAGGATGAGCAATTTGGGCTGCTTTGCAGTTGAAATGCCTTCCACCTAACTGCTAAAAAGCATGAGGAAATAAGGCTGCCACATCACAAAACTCCAGTCTAAATTTTAAGGCAACTGCTGCCCTCACAAAGCTGCAGCAGGGCAGGTGAAGTTTTACATCTGCAACACCAAGATCCCAGCCACACTTACCTTCATCTGCATTTTGCTGTCATCTGGAAGCAGCAGCCACCAATAGTTAACAGATGTAAGCAAACAATTGGAACTGCCTTTCAACTGCCACCTAGCAGCAGGGCAGGTAATTGGCATTTCACAGCACCTTTGTCAACAGACTTGTCCACCTGCATGAGATGTGACACCAGCGAGGACGGCAGCCCAACTGGGACGCTCACAGCCGCAGACCAGCTCCAGCAGAGCCCCACCAGCATGAGCAGAGCTCTCCCACTCCACGCCAGCCTGCGTTACATGAGGAGGAACAGCGCTAACAAGGAAGCGAGAACTTGTGACCCAACCTACCTCTGCTGTCTTTGGGGAACAGTAGGTTTTGCACCTCCTTTCCGCTGGACTGCCAGAAAAACAATCACTAACACCTTGCTGAACACTAGGACACAGCATTACCAGACACATTACCTGCAGACACATCACACAAGTTTTAAAATATGCTTGGGAAAGCTTTCAGCCTCTTCTCAGTTGCTAAACTAAATTACTCTGGAAAAAAATAGCTGTTAGGGAGCTATCTGGCATGCAGGTCTCCAAAACAGGCGGCCGCTAACCAGCCACCTGAAGGGCGGCTGCTGCCAAGGCCCCGCCGAGCTCCTCCAGGCCCCGTGTTTCTCCCAGCACAGCCGATGAGATCACCAGCACCTAGAGCCAAGCAGGGAAACTGCTCCTCGCACTGCTGAAGTCACCAGCTGTTAAAGAGAAACATAAATCCCCGTGAGGCTGGATTTGGCCCTGGTAATTAAGGCTGAAATAGTCTCAAAAGTAGGTGAGTTTTAAAATGTGTGCATACTTTCATACTTGTCTGCCAGCTTCAGACCACCAAGCAGACCCCACGAGCAGCTTTTATGAGAGCTAAAAGGTTAAAATTTAACTTAAAATACACAAAAGGCAGTTGGCGGAGATTTCTCCCCTTTGTGCGTCTGCACACGCAGGTCTGACTTCACAGGGAAATATCCTTCTTCCTGCTTCTGAGGCCTCCTCTCAGTTTTCTTTCTTCCCCTCCTCCCCCGTGCCGGCCTGGCGCACACTCCAGGACAGAGCGGCTCCTCCAAACATGTTTCTTAAGCCTTCTTAGAAGTTTCCTGAATGCAAACTTGCACATACAGCTGTGTAGAGAACACAGGACCAATTCTTATGCTGGGCCACTAGTTTCACTTGGCCAAAGGAACAAGCTTTTCAGGTGCCCTGCACTGTGGTGATAGTCCATCCGTTAGGATAACTCCCATGTGAGCGACGCCAACCAACGTTGCACCACCTCAGCTGCAGCTCTGGGCTGCCTCCAGAGCACGCAGAGATCAGAAGATGCCACAGGGCACACATCCCTCTCTGCGAACAGGACAGCGTGGGCCACAGGCACCAGTACAAAGAGAGCACAAGAGGGTCAACGTATCATCTAGGTCCTCTCAGAAACACCATGCAAAAAATTTCATGCGTAGCAGCAGCTGCTGTGTCAAGCCAGGCTTCTGTGATCCAGAGCATAAAGCAGGAAAATAACTGATGTTTCATCCAGAGGTTTTTGTGTGTGTGTTTCTTTTTGTTTTGTTTTTAAGTTGATTATAAGAAACTCTTGAATAAAGTTTGCACTTCACAATTTTCCTCCGCAGCAGTATGCACTTTGCCAAAGAATAACGTATAACAAGCAGAAACATTTATTTTCCCTCATGAGAGATCATTACAGAAAAACTTTTTTTTCTTTAAAGATCCCAGCACCCCACCACACCCACTTTACTCATGACACTTAGCTGCTTTTATTTATTTATTTTTTATTATTAATGACTTCACTCAAATTCTTTCAATAGCAAAAGATAATTTGATTTCATGCTCTTTAATTCATTTTAAGATAGTCCCTAAAGAAGTCGCCTCTTTATGAGCTCCTGAAAATCACTGTCCAGGTAGAACTCATTCCTCCCAGCAAGGCAGGATATATGCGAAAGTCTTGTAGGCGCAGCTATGTGCTCCCTCTTGCAAAACACACATTGCTACAGCTTCCAAAGCATGAAAATCCTAACAAACTTGAACACAGCAAACAGAGAAGCACCACATTCCCATTCACAGGACAGACAGAATGTTTTGTCTCTCAGGCTACATTAAACACCAAGAGAAGGCCTCCTTGAAAGGAGATGGAGAGCAGACGTTCACACTTCAGAGCAGCTACGAGTTCTAACCCAAGAGCAAGACCTCCTTCAGGGCACTAATTAAGAGAGTGCAAGAAGACTAAGCAGAAGGATAAAACCTGAGTGGCACTCTATTCTTATAACTGCAAGAATTTGCACAAAGGTAGAGGAAATATCCCTGCACAACTGTAAAACTGAAGAGCGAGTCTGCTCACAAAGGTCTTATCTCATTCACAATCTTCCTTTTAATCTGATTAACCTAAAAACATCAACCCAAAACAGACAGCAAAACACACACACCCCCCGGCAAAACAGATGTGTGAAGCAAGGACTGTCAACTTCTAAAGAGTTTCTACTGGCTTATTTAAAAAATAGAAAAAACACCCCTGCTTTCCCCCAGATCTGCCAGAAGATACGTGTTGCGCAAGAAAGCACAAGACCTTCCAAAGGCAGAAGAGCTAAACAATGTTTAAAGACAGACAGTGGCAGCAGACTCGCTTTCCGCTGCTACCGGCTTTGGCACTTGTGACTGACACATTCCCAGACCAGCCACCACGCGTGGGGAAGACACCAGAGAGCCAGGGACAGAGCTGGCATCCGCCGAGCACCTTCCCCCAGGTGCACCACGAGCCAGTCGTGCCCCTGTGCTACCACGGGCCGGCAGCGGAGTGTGCAGCGCACGGCGCTGTGCGGCATCGCACGCAAGCTGGGGACACAGCGGCACCTCTGCCCGCGCTATTCCTGCTCACGGGCAGCTGCAGCCCACGCCTACGCGGCAGGAAACTACCGTGCTCGTAGGGACTGTCCGGATTAATGGAGCAGCCACGCAGCAGGGATACAAAGACGCGCTTCTTTGGAGTGTTACCTGTTGCACAAGCGAAAACATGCAGATTCCGGCCAACATTCCAAACTTTAGGCGGTGGCCTTCAAAGCAAGCGGTGAGGAACGCTTTTAGGAGACCCCCTTCCCGTAGCACCTCCACGTGATGCTTCTCCTGAGCACCAACGTGGTGGCAACGGCCCGGCTGGCTGCAGGGGCAACAGAGGGAGCCCTGGGCTCGCCGCGGCCCTGTGCGGGTGCCAGGGCAGAGCGGGACGGTTCATCACTTCCTTCCCGCACTGGGGGCACCACGGACTCGGACGGTGCCGGAGCAGCCGGTCACGACCAAGAAGACACGGTCACCTCAAGCGGCGCCCTCAGAGACGCACCAAGGGAAAGGGAACGAGGGACACCTTTGGGGACACACCGAGGCCTCGGCTCGGGCGCCCGCGGCGTCGCTGGCAGCCCCGAGCACGGGCTCAGCGCGCCCCAGCCACAGCACAGCACGTGCCGGCGGGCAGGACGCCGCC
>JAWLRI010000401.1:766355-778537 GCA_034781795.1 Crypturellus tataupa
CCACGCGGCCAATGGGGGGCCGCGGGCCGCCCGAGTGACGGGCGCCACAGCCAATGAGACAGCGACAAGACTGCAGCGGCGGCGCGGCGCCCCGCCCCGCGCGGGGGGAGGGGAACGGGGCGGGGCCGGCCCGCGCTGCGGGGGGGCCGTGACGCCGCGACGCGGAGCCCCCGGAACCGCGTTTCCCGAGAGGGAAAACAAATAAAAATGGGTAAAACAATAAAAACAGTAAACAAAAAAACAAAAACAATAAGTATAAAAACAATAAAAAAATAAGGATGCAAATGGCAGGATATTTATTTAGATGTCAGCCCCCAAAGTCCCAAAGCACCAACATACCTACCATTGGCCTCCTCGCTGTTTGCTCGCTCCGGGGCCGGGGAGCCCCACGGGCCGCCGGGAGCCGCCCCCGCACGGAAACGCCGCTGCCCGAACCCGGGCATTTCACAGGGACGCGATGGGGAGCGGCTGCTCCGGCACGGCCTGCACCCCGACGCGCCGCGCAACCAGCACGCGCGCGGCAGAGGCCGCTCTGCTCGCTCCTGCTACCGCTGTTCCCCGCGCGCTCCTCAGCCCGCAGGAAAGACTTCCTTGGTCAGCGGCGAGTTCTGGTATTTAGGACGTAGCTTCAGCCCCAGCTGGGACAACAGTGACATTTCATCACGCTTTACGAATGAAGGATGCCCAGTTCCAGATACTGGGCGTTCTTTGATACTTTTGTTTCAGCTCTTGGAATGAAATCAAAGCGGCTTGTTGTGATCCAGTTCAGAAATATCTGCCATTTCCATGCTGCTCTGTCCCTTAACACGAACTGTAAGAGGACTTCCCGATTACATTCTTTCTCTTCTATAGGTTACGCACTCCCTTCGCTCCCCACTTAAGATTTAATCTCCTGGAAGACACCATCCAGTCACAGAGCAACCGAACACCCGTGAGTCCCGAGCGATACAGTCCTAGCTAAGGAGAGCCCGGATCAGCCCTCTGGGGAGAACAGAGCATTTCCCTTCACCCACAAGGCACCAACGCAACGCCGAGAATGGTGACTTTCTTGGTTATTCTTGTTTTCCTTGATCAAAAAGGAAAATTTCCTGACTGCTCCAATCAAAGATCTCCTGCAAAGATGAGTTATTTTAAATTACTGTGAAAAAAATCAGCCTAGGATATGCCCTCACCAGCACAGAAAACATCTGAAGCCAAATTACTAGATGCAAATTGCTACCTACCACTTTGGGAAGTCTGACCTCGGGAACAAACTCCTTGTGTCCGGGTCCTTATCACCCACTGGTGTCCAAGCAATTACACAGGGTCAGCCCCCAGAGATGTAGATGGTAAAACTTTCAAAGGTCAGTTCCTTATCCAGAAACCTCCATGTTTTCATTGGATGCTTTTCTTACTTTTAAAGCTTCTGCAGCTTTGTGATAACCCACTTAACAAAATGCTCCACTAGCCTAACTCCTATCTCACATTAAATCACTCTAAAATTACTTTCTGCAACTAGAGAAGTTCTTAAACGGGATGAAAGATGTTTTGCCTGCATGAAAATCTAATGGGGTAGCCATGCTGGCCTTGTAGGCCAGCAAAGCAATACCTGAACTAAGAAAGAAGGTGGTCAGTGGGCTGAACCTTCTCCTCCTAGAGCATTTCCCCGGATGCAGCATTTAGTCAGGGTACAAATTGTATAGCAGGTACTTCGGCCCGTTCCCCTCGGGTGACGGGACACTTTTACTGACAGGACATTAAACACACACTGCATCATCACCATGCTGCTTTCCCTAGTGATTTCCACTCTTTCTGCTTGGTCTAAAACTGTGCCCTCTTCCTCTGCACTTTCCTAAGAGTAGCGAGACACAGCTGCTCCAAATGCTACCAAGTACTTGGAAGCATCTTGGTGGATTTCTTGGTTCAACAAAATATTTCAATGCACAGAAACTATCCATTCCTGTGGCTATTCATACAAAACATTAATTTGATAGCTGGCTTACCCTAGACATCCTGTATCTGCCATATCATCAGTACTATCTCTTGCTTTGGAGCCTGAACAGTTCTAAAGCGGATCCCTGAGACTTTATAAGGAAACACAGCTAAATACACAGCACAGCATGGCCCGGGAAGGGAGCAACTAACAGCAGATAGGCCACACCGAAGTTTTTGTGGTGTAGAACCAGTTATTCTTGGGAAAGAATTATAAAGCTACTGCTAAAAGCTGGCAGCATACACAGGGCACCATGAAGGAGTAAGTAAAACTGGAGGAAATGACTCCTTTCCAGAGAATATTAATTATTCAGCATCCTGGTACAATACATGGGATAGCAGTGTAACGCACTGTGCATTGCTAGTCACCAACTCCGATTACATCAGAAAACAGACACTGTGGCAAGACACATGCCACCACAAAAATGGCAAGAACGCTATTTAGACACAGCTCTCCTCTTAACTTTTTCCCATTTTGTTGGGAGGATTTTAAGTTGTCGTTGGAAACTAGGAAAACAACTAGCATGTGAAAAAATCAAGGCTGTTTTTCAGCGTTTTGGCGTTTTCATAGCTATGTTTGCTTTACTAACATTTTTAAGTTCCGAGTCATCTGTGAGTGCGAGACCATCATTTTGGTCTCTCCTTTTGTGAACGCCTATTTCCTTGCCACAGACTTCCAAACCACATTTGATCTCTCTATCCTGTACACGGACACAATGAAAAAAATGATCATCGATCTACAAGAAGATAAGTTTGCCCTTCCTGCAAAGCACCAGGCTGAGGGGAGGAGGGGAAAGCGCAACTCCATTTTACTCAGCACTTGGGCTGCCTTTCTGCAAGAAGCACTGACCACACAGAAAATCCACATGGGAAAACTAAACTAGCTGAGAAAGAGAGTGCTGTTAAGGTAGAACTCCAAGCAAACACCACTAACTTTTACTGTCAGAGAAAACAACTATCAATAACACGAGCTTTCACAGTCTCTCCCGGAAAGCCTGGCAAAGGAAAGCTGCTCTCTTTTCACTGCAGATCCGGGTTGCTGAAGCCGTGACTCTCGTGACCACAATGTTACTCAGTTCCAGATCAGGTCAGCTGCACAAAAGCTCAATAAATATTTACAGGTAACATTTTTTTCTGACTTGTGACAACTGGGATCAAGAGAACCACCCATTTACCAAAGCCATTTTGTTTAAAGAAGTTTTAAAAGTCACTCAGCAAGAAAAAGACAAATAGTAACAGAGCCTGTAGGACAGTAATTGTTACTTATTTTCAACAAGAGCAAATGAAACATCTTACCCCTTAAAACCCACTTAAAAAGCAATTTTTAGAGCAGGCAAATCTCTTCAACAAAATTAGGAACTCCTAGAAAACATACTGCACAAATCTCAGTACTAAGAATAACACAAAACATGGCTTGACTATCACTTTCTGATCACAGTATTTGCTGGAAATTGCTCTGCAATACCTTACAGAGGTAAGGTAAGAGCAAATTACATTTGCTCTGTAAGGTATGATGAATAACTAGCCAATATTCTATCTGGCACATAAAGCTACAAGCAGACTAAAGAAACCTTATACAAACTAACAGCCATTTCCCACAAGAGGATCTCTCTGTAGAAAGTCCATGAAAACTGATTCCCTTTCAAGGATGTCCTGTGCGAACATGTAACAGACACATTTCTTGTGTAAATGAGATCTGAATCACATTGCTGTGAGAGGAAGCTCCCACACAGCCAGCATCATCAAGGGAAAACAAGACAGGATCTGGCCAAAACAGCAGTCGAACCTCAGTTTGTATCTACAGACATATTCAACTGCTTTTCAAAAAAAAGCTTCCACCATAGAAATTTCAAAGTTAAAAATAGAAGGTGTGCCTCAGAATAGTTAAGTTCTTTTCCTACAATCCTGGCATTATGCTCCTTCTCTGACACGAACACTTGTGAAAGATGTGGGATGGCCGGTACCGGAGGCAGCCTGCTATTAAAACCGCATAATTGGTACACTGACAGAAACCTAAGTTGCCTTTACCAGAATATTCCTCCTCCTGTTCCCAGAGACTTCTCAAAGCTCTAATTTAGCTTTCCTGCCTTTGCAATTCATGGCTGCTCTTTTATCAGACTCCCAAAGACGATGTTAGTTCTCACAAGAGAAAGCTGGGACAAGGCTCAAACACCTCCCTGTCACGCAGGGCACCAGGAGAGCTGTCAGGCAGGCGTGAAGTCAAAGCAGACACTTGGTGGTGAAAGGGTTTTAGCTAGCCTGTCCTCAGATGTTGCGATCCATGGAACAGAAGTATGAACAGGTGGCCCTGCCAAAGAAGCCAGCCTCGCTTTGCTGAAGTGTCCCTCATGTCACCACATACATGTCTCAGGGCTGCTATTAAACACTTCAAATACTTGGTTAAAACACTTAGTCATTCTTTGGAGAAATCATCCCTTTTCCCTTATTCCAATCTATCTCTATAAATAAAGTTCCCCAAGAACATGAAACACTTCATAAACCCTTGCTGATACCTGCAATCAGGGTTTGCTTAGCCCAGTTCATACATGATGTTAAGAGGGACAAGCAAAAGCTGAATGTCATTTACCATAGGACAGCATGGACAAATACTCACTGTCTAGGCATAAACAGGATATCACTGTATTTAGCACAGTAGACTCATCTCCATTCTTCTGCACTCCTTCACAGAGCAAGTAACAGAGCAAGAGCCATTAACGAAGGCAGAGAGAGATGGTACATATAGGTTGATTTCACACTTTCTTTCCTCTTAATTTCCTCCAAAATTCCTTTGTCCTAGATTAACTTGCCCAACAGCAGCAAAGCAGACATGGGAGGTGCAAGCACAACAAACCTTTGCCACTGTTTTTTTTTTGCTGGAACTATGTCTACCGCTAAGGCAGTTATCACTTATGAAAATCTACCCTAGCACAAAACTGTGACGAATGTCCAAGATACTCTGTGGCTTTTCAAACAGAATGTTCTCAGGACAGGGACAACACAGCAATCTCTAAAAGTTTATTAGCAACTTTAAATGGAAGAACCAGAAAAGCAAGAAAAGTGCAAGTTCTTGAGCAAATATTTTCTCTGCTCGCACCTAAGCTGGTATCTTGTGCTGGCTCAGCTCCGTTGTCATCCTGTGCCACAGGCAGAAACCAGCACAAACCGTGTTAGCCCTCACCCCTCCAGGGGAGGGTTCTGGCTACGATTTGCACCTGCAGCACTGAAGGGAATCCTCATTGCCACCTCTACCGAAGTCTGGGGCACAAAGCGAGCTCTCAAGCTCCAAAGCGGCTCTGGCAGCTGTATAAGCCACAGAGGCCTCCATCATCACAGCAGGGAGCAGAAAAGAGGCAAACACTAAATAAGAGAGGCACAGCACCTTCACTTGGGGCTTCCCAGGTATAAAGAGAGCATGAGACAAATCCCAGCTGCCCAGAAGAATTGTGTGGGCAAAATACAAACAGCTTTAGAGAGGCACCATTATAATAAACAGTTCCCACCTGGCAATATGTCCCCCACACCTACCCTGCCGCCCGGGGTGCTCTTCTGCCTCCATGGGCTGAGCATGAAAGCAGTGCCATGTGCCTGCACTGCGGCACTTTTGTTGCCACGGTCTGAAGCGGGGAGAGCCACATGGGATCATGCAGAAGTAACAAGAACAGGTTATGGTGAACGATGCTTTATATAAAAGGAATATGCAGAAAAGAGTGGGAAGTGCCAGGCAATACTACAGCGTTCGGAATGCCAAGGTTTAGCACAGACTGAGGCTTTAACCATTAAGTGCTTGGTCTCTTCTCAGCCCCAGAAAAGCACAGTATGTTCTTCACACAGGTAACTGTAGAAGACCAAGTGGCAGTAGTACAGCAGACTCAGACCTAACAAGCAGTAGTTATTGTAATTTAAGTCTCAACTTCCTATTTAAAAAGACAGCACAACCTCATATGGATGACACGTTTAACGCACTAAGCATTTCCAGTACACAGTATCCAAGTTACGTATTCACATTCTAGTGAAAGCCCTAAGTTCATCTAGAAATAAATGCCCTTCAGTTCTTTGGAAATACCATCAATGCTCACAGGGAAGAGCATAAACACAAATATGAAGAGCCAAAGTATATATATATGTGTGTATATATATATACACTTTTATATGTATATACAACCTGTACTGTGCTCAGAGAGCAGTAAAATCCTACCAGCAGTAAGATACAAAATCCCATCCCTCCTTCGAAGGCAGAAAATTCTAACACCCTTAACCTTTCTCTTTCTCTTTCTCTGTTCATACCACATGTTATCAGTGGAAGTTTCACTACTGCACACCTTTTTAGCTGTGCAATTCTTTTTTTTCTTTCCTAACAATATTAAAACCTCTCAGTCTTTCTTACAGTTGAACCAAAGTTAAAGATAAGAAATGCCACTAAGCATGCCCACATTAACTGAGAACCCTGGACCAGGAATGTTACTTTTACACAACACTGCATGCCTCTCAAAATCAAGTCATTCTCCCAGCTCCTCCTGATGGCGAATGACAGCCATAGCACCCCAGCTAGATGCTGAAGTGAGACTTACAATGTTGTTACAGAGTCACAGTATGACAAAATGCCATAACAATAAGGATCTGTGGACATAACCAAAGTACGATTTGCTGACAGTGTCTTATTTGACCCAATACCATACTGAAGAGAGTGACAGGCTCACAGGCACAAGGTCTTCTAGTACTAGTTGAGGCCAATGGCTCTGGTTTAACAGAGTATCTAACTGAAGTAATCCTTAAAAAAGGGACACCTATGGAACAGAGGAAGGACATTAGCAGTAAGAGGTGACTACAGTGTTAAGCTCTATGGGACAAAAGAGAAATAGTAAGGACAACCAAGAAAAAAATGTTTTCAAAATGGCTTAAGATTCAGGTAGATAATTTCCCTTTATATATTCAGCTCAGAAATTAATAAAGGCACAAGGATTACCATTGTTGTTTCCTCAGAAGAAACAGAAACAAAAAAGAAGGAAGTTCAGCAAATGATGAACAAAGGAAAAACACAAAAATCATACAATAAACACAACAAAAACATGCCCACACACATTCCCTATCAAATATTTTATTTATTTTTTAAAGAAACTACAGCAATATGCATGATTACAGAATTATGATACACTGTAAAATGAAAGGAATGAAATGGGCTGGGTCCAAGCACTAGCAACCTCACGCCTTGTCTTTGATACTATCAGTCAGAAAAATTACGTTATCTGAAAGAAATGAAGAAAATTTCATCTTCAGGAATGTTTTGTCCCACTGAAAGCCTGCACAGCCACACAGACAACATACTAATGGTAAAATAAATTGCAAAGACATTCATTTCAGAGCATTTCATAAAGTGTCTGATAGGGTTCTTGCTTTATCTCTTCAGGAGGCAGACAATTCAACATGACCACAAATACTCCCAGATAAAGGTACTGAACCTTATTAAAAGCTGCTCAATGGACAAAGGTATCAGGAACATTTTGAAATGGGAGTTTAAGTCTTTGATAACTAGGATCTCTATCAGTTATGGCTAATTTCATTTTTTCCTTTCCAGCAGGTACTACTATGTCTTCAGCCTACGGGACCAGAGGAAGTCTGTATTTCATCAAGGCTCAAGGTTTTATGGAACACATGAGACTGGGGATACTGAATACTAAGAATTCCATAGGATAAACACTAATCAAGCAAACAAGAAAAAAAAATTAGAAACAGTCTTGCTTCTCTTGTAGCGCTGCTGGCTCATGAGGAAGTTGGATTATTACTGTTATAAACCAGGTGCACTATAGAAACACTCAAAAGTAGAAAAAATGTATTTTCCTCTCCTCTGATCTGATATTTTTAGATACAGCTGTGTAACAGAAATGTTGCTTTTGTACCCAGTCACTTCAGCCCTCCTCCAAAAGCCACAAGATAGTGGCTCTATCCACAGCAAAAAAGTAGGACCAGATTGTCACTGATTACTCTCCTGCTAGTTAAAGACTCAAAGGAAAAGTTCAGTTTCTCAGCTCTCCTCTTCACTGCGCCTACCCAAGGAGGAAACCAACTTCCTATCCAGTGCTTATTTTATCAGTATTGGTCTGGCTGAGACCCCATCAGCTTATCTCTTCATAAAGTATCTTTCTTCACAAACAGAGGTCCTTAAAGTTGGTGGAGCCTCTAAGCTTAAACGGGAAACAAAATCCTTGACAAATCTGCATGAAAGCTATTAAATGTGCTCCACTTTGCTTAGAATATGAATTTGCCTGGCCTGCAGTGTTATGTGCCTAAAAGCCCACGGTTCCTCCCTGCTGCGCTAGCTGGTTTGCGCAAGCATTCTTTGCAACGAGGGTTGCACAAGCATTTGCTCTCCCATCGTGGCTTTTCACAAGCACTACTACAGGACACCTACTGGCTGCATATTAAAGAGAGACAATTCATTCTCTCAGAATCCCCTATCATGGAGTCTGCGGACAGAGACAAACCCAGCATTATTCGAGTGGTCCTCAATCTCCTCTCCACTTTAAGAAGCCCAGGTGAGCCTTGGTCAGTTCAGTTCCTTACCTGCTATAATTGTTGTGGCCTGCCTCCTCACGTTGTTTCTATCTGTATATTCACCGTAGTCCAGCTTCCCTTCAACAAAGAGCCGAGCACTAAAAATCAATAATTTTTTTCTGGTTAGAGAACAGCATCACTTTTCTTCCTCTCTATATTTGATTCGGAGATCACACAGGATTTTGCCTCACTTGCTTGAGGTATAGGTCTACAAGGCACTTCTATTTTAAAGCAACTGGTCACTGTCATTTTTATATCAATTATTAAGAGCATTAAATCTCCGAACACTTTTTTTCTTTACTCACTTACCCCTTCTTCACATACTGATACGTAACATCCCTGAGGCCCGGTCTAAAGACAGAGATCCTGTGCCACGTGGTCTTCTGACTGATATCACCTGAGTTGCGTAAAAAGAAGCAGTTGGATACCACATCCTCCTTTTACAGAAGCTTCAGAAATTAGTTTCAAGAAAATGATGGTCTCGAATGATGAAAAGTGATTTGAAATAGTGGAATGCACCTAGTAGTCAATCTTGTGCTCATCTGCACCCAGATGGGCAGTACCCAGACAAAAGGCAGTAAAACACAAGGTCCATACTCACCTCCTTGGGCTACCTCGCTATCCCCTGTTCGCCACATCTCATTGGTTGCAAGAGAAAAAATGGTAACAGGATTCTTGCCTTCCACTTGCCTCATGACAGGGTCCTGTCCAACCCGACCGAGTAACTGCACACGATTCATGGCTGAAATGCGAAAGATCAAATGCAGCTGAGATATACTGAGGTGTTAAGGACAAATCCATATAGAGTTAATAATTAGAAGCTCCTCAACACTAGGAGAAGTTTTTCCTTATTATGACAAGTGGGCAACTTTTGCCAGGGACCTGCTGTAAATTCCTGCTGTAAGTTCTTCTAACTGTTGCCTTATTTACAGAATTGCAGAAAGGTTGAGGTCGGAAGGGACCTCTGGAGAGCCTAGCTTAAGCTGGGACACCTAGAACACGTGGCAAAGCGACACATCCAGGCGGGTTTTGAACATTTCCAGAGAAGGAGACTCCACAACCTTCCTGGGAAAAGCTGTGTCAGCACTGTTACCCTCACAGTAAAGAAGCTTTTCCTCAAATTTAGATGGAACTTCCTGTGTTTCAGCTTGTGGCCCCTGCTCTTGTCCTGTTGCTGGCCACCACCAAGAAGAATCTGGCGCCATCCTCTTGACACCCTCCCTTAAGGTACTTGTACACACTGGTAAGATCCCCTCTCAGGCTCCTCTTCAGGCTAAACAGGCCCAGCTCGCTTAGTCTTTCCTCACACGATAGATGCTCCAGTCCCTTAATCATCTTCATGGCTCTATGCTGGACCCTCTCTAGAAGCTCAATGTCCTTGTACTGTGGAGCCCAGAACTGCACCCAATACTCCAGGTGCGGCCTCACCAGGGATGAGTAGAGGGGCAGGATCCCCTCCGTCCACCTGCTGGCAATGCTCCTCCTGATGCAGGCCAGGATGCCATGGGCCTTCTTGGCACGTTGCTGCCTCAGGGTGAACTTGTCAATCAGGACTCCCAAATCCCTCTCCACAGAGCTGCTTTCCAGCAGGTCAACCCCTAATCTGCACTGGTGCCTGTTGTTACTCCCCCCCAGGTGCAGGACCCTGCACTTGCTTTTGTGGAACCTCATGAGGCTCCTCTCCTCCCAACTCTCCAGCCTATCCATGTGCCTCTGAATGGCAGCACAGCCCCCTGGATTGCTAGCCACTCCACTCAGTTTGGTATCATACCCAATGCCCAAGGGTGCCTCTGTCCCTTCTGCCAGGTCATCGATGAACAAGGACATGGCTGGAGCCAACACTGAGCCCTGGGGCACCCCACTAGTTACCAGCCTCCAGCCAGACTCTGGGCCACTGAGCACGACCCTTTGAGCTGCCACTGTCCACCCATCCAGCCTGCACTTCCTGAGCTTCTCTGGAAGGAAGTCATGGGAGACTGTGTCGAAAGCTTTGCTGAAGCCAAGGCAGACAAAGTCCTCTGCTCTCTCCTCATCCTTCCTTCCATCCCATCATGCCACCACAGGAGACCTTCAGCTTATTCAGTCCCTGTACCTGTACTGTTACTATCGCTGAACAGCCTCATTTAGAAGGCTAAAGCTTCTTTATTTTCTTCTATTCCTTGGCCATCTTTTTTCACAGGCAAATCCATATGTGATGTCAAATTATCTTCCATGTCTTAAAAAACATATATAAGAAAAGTAAGCTTCATTTTTTCAGACATAACAATAGGATTCAATTACGTTCAGGTGCCAGGACTGGGCAACCTATCAGCTGGGTTTCACCTCCCCTACACAGGAGCTACTTACATCTCTCAAGTACCAATGAAGCAATGTTGTCGGACTCATGTCTTACAAACTGACGAAGCACCTGGAGAAACAGACAGAACCATGAGTTTCCAGGACATAAGGTATGAGCACTGTTCATATTCTCCTCTTTCTCTGAGTAATTTGGGAGATTTTTATATCTTTTTTTTTTTTTTTTTTTTGGTGAGGAGGGAAGGAGGACTCAATTCAATCAAATAAAGCCAACAGGATTATTAAAATAATAATTATTTAAGGTGGGGTTAAAAACCTGGCTAAAAATTATGATGGCAAATAACGATGGCCTGAAGGAGGAACTTTTGTTCTGAGAAGCAGACAGTTCTCAAAATTATCCAGGATCTTTTATATTTTCATTATCTTTCTGCTTCACTACAGAGGGCAGTGAGATGCACCCCATACACCTTATTCTGCCACTGTGTGTAATACGAGGCACTAATAACAGCAAGCAAACACCAACTCAAGGCCGTAAAACCCTGAAAAGTCAAGGTCGTAAAACCCTGTGAGAGTAAACACGGGAGAAAGGGAACTCAATGCTGGCAAATACCATGCCACAGAAATAGTAATAATAATAAAACGCTCAGAACCACCTGCAAGAGCCCTGTAAGGAGGAACTGGGGGAAACAGAAACTTTCATCTCCTACAGGTGGCTGCAGGGCTCACAGCAGAGTGAAACTGAGAGCCCTGGGCTGCACAAAGAAAGCAGAAGCTAATGATGGCAAAATAAAAGTCCTTTAAGGAATGCAAAATATAGGTCCCTCGGTGGCACTGAGCACCCGCTTGGCTTATGAGCACGCCATCCAGGGCTAACTCCACGTGTAGGTCAAATCCTTTAGCATCTCCTTCAGCTCAGAGCAGCTGGGTATCATGAGGCCCTGCACCAGTAGAGCAGGGGCTCTCCAAGGCAAAAGCAGTGCAAGCAGAACCAGCCCTTTCTCAGCACGCGGGGCACTCCCGGCTATGTTCGAGAAGAGGCAGCAGTAACAGCTGCGGCCTGAGGGGCACCGCGACAGCGGGGCCTTTTCCTAATGAAGGGTTCTGCGACACAGGAGACACCGGCCCAGGGAGGAGGGAGCGCAGGAGGCCGCCCGGGGACCGTTAAACGGCCGCCAACGGCGCCGCCCCGCAGGGGGCCCACACGACCCTACCTGGCACACCGGTCGCCGCAGCATGGTGGTGCCGGTGCCGGTGCCGCCGCCGCGCGTGCGGGGGAGGGCGGGCAGCGCGGGCGGGAACGAAGGGGAGCGGCGGCCTCGCAGCCCGCGCCTCTCCCGCCTGCGCGACACCGGAAGCGGAAACCAGGC
>JAWLRI010000401.1:778802-795035 GCA_034781795.1 Crypturellus tataupa
GGCGGGGGAAGGAGCACAGGGGAACGCGGGGCTGTGAGGGGGCCCAGCGGCGCCCGCAGCCCGAGCCTCCCCCGCCGCTGTCATGGGGGGAAGGTAATTCAGTGTGCACAGCCGAGAGAGAGGGAGAGAGGGAAAAAAAAGGAAAGAGAGCCGCTTTTTCAGTAAAAATAAGGATTATTAAAAAAGAAAAAAAAAAACCCTTTATTTACATGGTGCGCAATGGAAGATGATCTACTGGTTAAAAGCAACAAAACAAATATAGCTTCAATAAAAGCAGAAGTAACCGAGGCACTCATCATTAAACTCTCTCCCTTTTAGTAATACACTATTCACAGCTGTAACTCAGGCATAAGACTGACAAATTCAAGTTACATTTAACAAGGAGATGAGATTTATTAAATTACAACAAACACACTTGACATGGGCAACTGCAAAGAAAACACTGGCAAGATCTAAGATGTCCTTCCCCCTTCCCTCACCTTTGCTGGAAGCACTGTGCTGTGCACAGGGGCAGTTGCTCCAAGTCCAAAACTGTAAGGAAGGAGACAGGCCCAGCTACTAGCACACTAACGTTATTTCTTGCTCCATTCCACCCAGGAAGGCCTTGCGGACCAGAACACAGGGCCACCCTGCAAGAAAACCAGCCACTTGGATGTGTGCAAGTTGCTGGAAGCCAAGGGATAGGAACTTTCCCTCAGCTTCCACAAGAGAGGCCTCCTTAAATAAATGTTTCCTTTTATTTTTGTCCGCCCTCAGTTAATTGCCACTTTAAATACATCCTATGTCCAGTAGGACAGTCATGTAACAAGCCTGTCCCCTCACATGTAGTTAAAGGTGTTTGTCACACTTGACACCTCCTTGGTTCCAGAAGAAGGCAGCTGTGGACACTGTCACCTTGCACAGGCCTCCCCTCTAAGGGTTCGCTGGTGGCCAAAGCACTGACAGCACAAAAATCATTGCCAGTGTCCACCTAGACAGGGGCAAGCAAGCAGAGGAAACCCCACTTGCAAGGCAGAGCTAGGCTTCATTTATAGCAAGACTTGTTACACACAAAAAACCTCAAACAGATAAGACTGAGGGCAACATGCTTACATCACATAGTTCAGCCCTGGTGAGAGTGGACCAGAAGATACTGAGAAGGCTAGTACAGGGCATCAGTTTGTGCAGCCCCTCTGCTTCCACAGGGCCATCCCGCAGCTCAGTAGCCCAATGTGAAGCTGAATGAGCGGCAGCTCTTCCCTCCCACCAAGCGCCTGCTGTTGGCTTTGGGAGGCGTGTCACACTCCTGCAGCTTGGCACGTCCCAAGGGCTGCTCCTTCAGGAGGCTCTGGGCAAGACGGGCTTCTTCAAGTTCCCTGCAGGGAGGGGACAGAAGGAACGAGGCCCCATCACACATGGGCAGAGTGCAGTTCTGATGTATGGGGGATATGCTGCATGTTGTATCAGTACTTTATCACCAGTGGTCACATTAAACATCCAAGTTCCCTGCCCCAATTTAACCATCTCAGAGCCAGGATCAATTAGCAAGACAAGTCCTCACTGTGGTGCTTGCACCTTTCAACTCCAGGCACAGGAACCAGTGGAGGAAACCCTTGGCCAGAATCTCCAACACCCTGCATTCAAGCCTGGTGGGCTGGTACTTGTGGGGCCCACATCTCCTCGCCTTTTGCCCCAATCCTACCTTTCCAGCATGGCAGTTTTACACTTCTCCACGTTTAGCTGCTGCTGGAGCTGTGCAGCTTTTCCAAGAGAGCGACGGAGAAGTGGGTGTTTAGTGAGAGCTGTGGCAGAAGGTCTTTTCACTGGATCAGGATGGATCATGAGCTGGAAGGCAAAGTTGTTCAGGATTTAACTCTACTTGTCACCTGCTCATTGGGAAAAAAAAAAAAAAAAAAATCTCCATTCTATCAAGGTTTGTTCCTCACCTTGAGGAGTTCCAGGAAGTTGTGGGGGAGCTTCTGAGGGATTGGTGGGATGTTCCCCTTGCGGATGTGGTGCCACATAGCCCCGTTGTGAGGCAGTGGCCCTGTGCCTGCTGCAAGGGCTATTGTGAGCGCTAGGGCGAAGATGTCTGCCTTTGGCAAGTAGCAGTATTGCTGCAAAGATCAGATAGAGGGACACTTACTGCCCTGAAGAGATAGGAGTGAGGATGCCTGCTCAGAAGGAGCCAGACAAGTACACATATGACACTGTCTTCATCCTTGTTATCTTCTCTTCAGAAGAAAAAAAGATTGAAAGTAACATGGGTAGTATTTTTGCACTAATAGCACATTACCATTTTCTTGGTCCTGAGGGGCTGGCATCCCACATTAGGGATCCAGCAGCAGATCTAGGGGACCGTGCAACAAATGTAGGTCTCCAACCCTCACTACAACTCAGCAAGCTAGGCTCATTCAGCTCAAGCTAAGACTGTACATGCTTGTTTTGACCTCACATTTACTTCCTACTCCATTTACAATGAGTGTTCAATAACTGAACTGGTAAGCACATCCAGATTGCTTGTTACACTCTGATGCCTTTTTGCTTGTTACACTCTGGTGCCTTTTTCTTCACTGGTCAGAGCTGAAGTCAGCTTAAAGAGTTTAAGGTGGCCTGAGTAGTACCCAGCTGTGCCTGCTACCTCTGCACACTGCCTAGAGAGTGCTGGTCTGGATACATCTATTCCTCAGTGGTCACATGGAGCAGCTCCATCTCAGCTGGAGAAGTAGATCAAGAGAAACCCACCATATGGATAAAGCCTTTGTTGCATTCATCCCCTACAGGTGAAAGTTACAATAGCTTTATACTGAGGTCAGTTATGATGTGCACTAGAGACCACACTCCAGTCTATACTATTCTTCACAAAGTGCTGCTCTCACTGATTTCACAGTGAGATTGGACATAAGAGGCCATGATTCCTCATGGATTCTTCACAAGGAAGAAGAGAGACTAATGATTTTACTACAGCTGGTCTCACACACTTGCACCCCACTCCACCCATACCTCTTGTAAAATCTCATTGGCCAGAAAACGGCTGTCTCCTTCCTCAACTTGGGGATTTGTTATCGATGTCACGTGGCCAAGGTCACCTAAGGGGAGAAATAGTGATGGATCAACAAGACTGACATAGGTCTCCATCAAAGTCAGCCTGCTGTGTAAAGGCAATATAGCACTGTTAACACTGAGACGTGCCCACCTCTACTTATGTATCTGGGCTTGGAAAACAAGGATATGAATTTCTTTAAAAAAAAAAAAAGTTTCTCTTTAGAGATTCTAATTCTGATTAGCACCAAGATTCAGGGCTGTGCTATCAGTTTCACATGCAAATAGCATCTTAGCCACCAGGACAGAGCTATATCAAACAGTAGTAAGAAGCTCTAAAATTAAGTCAGTTTAAGCCAGGTGAGACCTACCAATCTTATACACCACACCAGAAGAGAACTCATCTTCGCTGTCACTCTCTTCCTGCCCTGCAGGACCCTGAACCTCCAGTTTGTGGCAGATGAAGATATTACCTGCAAGAGAGTTTAGCAACAGTGACACTTTGGTAACCTTGTGGGAGCAAGTTTGACAACTTGCTCAACATACCACCCTGTCAACCAAGCTAGTATAAGCTGCATAGCCACAGAGGTTGCATGCGCTTCCTGCCCCTTTGGCTGCTGTCGAGGCAAGTTACCTTTTCAGCACTCAATAGAAAAGGTCTCATGCATAAAATACGCTAGTATGATCAAAATCTCTGCCCCTCCTGATCTCCAAGCTAGAAGCAAAAAAGAGGTCAGATGTGACTTTAGGGAGAACAGCACAGTCTACATGCCCAGCAGCACAAAGAGGAAAGCTTGTTTCTATTCTCTATAGGAACTTTATCCCTTTGGCTAGACAGAGAAAGTAAACATTCCCTTTTCAATTCAGTGTCACATACAAAGGTCAAGTGTTGTGCAACAAGACAGCAAGGAATAAGGAAGTCCCTGTCTTTCATTAGTGACCCCATTGCTTCCCTAGTGTAAAAGGGATTGTTCCCATGATCCAGGATTACAACAGTCATGAGACAGAAGTAAAACTGTCAATTATAGAAAAAGGTTCAGCTTTAGAGCACTAGTTGTGGCAAGATTAGAAACCCAGCTTCTAGGACAAGTCCTTCTCTCCATCCAAGCACTAACAGCTCCAGCAGAGAGGCAACACTGGGCATCAGGAGGGCAGCACTCAGAGGGCAAAGGAGGACAGAGCTTTACTTACTAGGTTTAATATCCAGGTGCACAAGGCCAGAGTTGTGAATATATTTTAGTCCCATGGAAACTTGTAACAAGATTTCTTTCAGCTCTGCTTCTGAGAAATAGTGTCCAAGCTTTGCATTTTCTAACAGTGCATCTTGGAGACTCCCACCTGAGAGGAAAAAGTCAGTCTGAGATCTGACAAATTTTGTAGACCAACATGTTTGGAAGAGTTTAGTAGAACTTATTGTCTAGAGCACAAGGGGGAGTTATTAGGCAACAGACTCTAGAGCATGTATGGCCGGTCTGCTCAGGGACCACTTTGCTACCACTGTTTTTGCTTTAGTCTTTCCAACATCTAGGAGCACTGTCAAACACTAAATGCAGCTCTGCTTACAGTGCAAGAGAGGTTGACATAGTAGGGATGCTGCAGCAATTAAAAGCAGAAGAGTTTGTTGCTGTTGCCATGCTTACAGGCAGAAGGCAGGTTTTTGAATGGTGGAAGAAGGAAAGTAAACTTCCACTAGCACATTTGGCATTGAATACTGTAGTATTTGATACAGAAGCAGGGAAGTTCTGATGTTTCAGAATAAATACCATGGCATTTCTCTCCCCCAACCATCCCCTTTGCACCACCTCTCCTTTATGCCCAGGTATTCATCCCTTAGATCTCAAGCAGTATCACACTGCTGCAGCGATCACCATCTTTCACAGCTACCCCTACCAGATCCAAGTCATTGCTCCAAAACAGCTACCACCAATCATCACTGAGGGACAACTGAATTAGCAGAACACAGTTTGCCATAGGCTCTTATAGTAGCCAAGTGCAGCTTTTGCAGTGTTGCCCTGACAGTAGTATGGCCAGGATGAGCCCAAGTTAGAGTACACTCCCTGCCTAGAGCACCAGTGGACATCTTATCCCATTATTTAGCTCTGCTTCTCTGCATCTGTTGAGCCCTTGCTTCCGATCAACATTCATGCATGAAATGCAAGGGGTCTTCATCTCAATCAAGCCATGTCTCTTCAAATCACTACCCACTCCAATAAAAGGGATTTGTTTTCAAAATTCACTGCATTTAGATCAGCTTCTCCCAAATCATTTGTCAACATACACCAGGCTTTATCTGGACAGGTTCAGAGGTAGGGCAACATCTGCACAGGGACTGCTTCTCCAGGTCAGAGGAGCTGTTCTAAAACCCCACATACATTACAGGTCATTTACTGCTCGAGACAGTGACACCATTCAGCACTGGATCCAAATGCTGTGAACCCATTACTGGATTCTCCATGAAGTCTGAACCCAAGCACTGTTTGCTTCATCACAAATCAAAGGCGCCCTCATTTCAGTACCAGCAAAGGTGCCAGCACCTCACCAGCACAGCTCTTACCATTGCAGTGTTCGTTTTGGATAATCATGTGATCGTCCTCTGCCCATGCTGAGTAGTAGCGCACGACATGCGGGTGGTGCCCGAGCACAGCATGAGCATAAACCTCACGCAGGGCCAACTGTCTGCAGAAACAAGCAGAGAAAGCAGTCATCACTGCACCACTGCCTGGGACCATGGCCACAGCCCTGCTTTATAGTCACACTTAAGAGAGAGAGCAGAGTGTTCACGAATCCCACACCAGGCTTGCTAAGTGTCTGCCAAAAAAAAATTTAACTGAGCAGATATTTTTTCTGGAGGAAAAGGTGGCTTCAAAGTGTCAGTGTCACACCTGGGACATAGTAGAAGCTGGACAACCTAGATGTGAGCAGTCCCAGCTGGGCAGCAGGACAGGAAAGTACCAGTGATTACATGTTGGACAATTACTGCCCTCACACAGGCTAGTCGCAAGGGTTAGAGCAGTCAAGGTAAGCAACTGTATCACTTTGCAAAACATGCAATTCCTCCCTTTCTCAGCTATTTGTATTAAGTTGTTCTGAATGAGTAACTTTACTCCCCACATAACAGTTGGGAAGGTGAAAAACAGCAAGCAATTTTACTTAGCTACCTTTAGACCCACACTCCCTCCTTCCCCATCACACCTCCCAAGAACATGCCCATCATTTCCACCAGCAGCTTCCAACTAGCACACTCACTCATCTGAAGATCCTGCCAGGGGCTTCTTGGAGCGTTTGATGGCATAAACGCACCCATCAAGGCGTTTGATGCACTTGTAGACAGAGCCAAATTCCCCTACACCAATTTTTTCCAATTCCAGAAACTCCTTCTTGTAGCGGGAAACCATATTGCTTTCTTTCAGAGGATATCTCTAGAAGGTCACATCAGAAGCAGAGACAGCAGTGTGAGTTGAAAGATTCAGATTAAAAAAAACTGTCATTTTTCTAAACCTGCATAGCATTTGCCTACACAGGACACTTATTTGGCCCCTCTTCCTCTTCTGGATGTATTTATCCACACACGCCTGCAGAAATGCTGCCTTTCTCAAAACACTGCCTTCTACTTCAGGATGCAGTGCTCCTTTTGGTCATCTATCAAAGGCCAGAGAGAAAAAGGAAATAAAGATGGATTTATTTTTAAAATCATGACTCACTACCCACAGAGTTCGAGCAGCTAAAGAGTAGGAAACTATATTTTAGGTGGCTGTATGCATGTAACCCTTCTTGGGCTACCACCATCACATTTCTCCACAGCCCTGTTCTATTCCCAGACCCACGGCTGCAGGAGTCAGCAAGGACAGAACAGTGAAGAATGTATCAGATGGCTGGGAAAGTTCAAAGCACTGCTTGCTCTGAACTGATAGAAAGAGCAGAAGGAAAATAGGAATCCATCACAACAAGCTATATTTCATAAGGCATCATTTTACAGTTCCTTAAAAGTTGTTCAGGCATTCCTAGCATTAATCAAACTCATTCACTGAGCTTGGACTTAAAATATCACATATTCTGAGCTTATGAGGAGGGGCTTAGTACCTCAGCTTAAGGTGGCCCCAGCCATATAAGAGCAGCCTTTTTCTGGCAGCTGTAGCTGCAGGCAGCAAGCACCATCTGCACCTATGCAAGCTCTGCTTGGAAGCACTGGTTGTTGGCTGACAGCAGATCAACTGGGCTCAGAGCATCCATTTGTATTCCCAGCTGTTTCCCCACTCTGTGGGTGCCACTTTTCACATGAACATTGAAAGGATGTAGAACAGCTGGAAGAATATATATTGCTCCAGCAGTGTTCACTCGGGAAACAGGAGGTGCTTAACACCTGCAGAGGTATGAGTACCAGTAGGGAAAATGGATTAATAGAAAAGCAGCAGAAGTAGCCCCCACGAGAATGCAGCAAGTGACTTCCTTTCCTTCTCTCCCATCACCTGCAGTGATGGGGACTCATTACACAGTGACTTTCACATGAGCTGTTGCTATGGTTGCTGGCAGAATTGATATGAACTTTGAGGTAGCAGGAAAAGGGCTGGTCCTCAGAACCAGCCTACATGGAAGAGCAGCCCATCACAATAAGGATAGATCCTACTACATCTTAACAGCTTGAGAAAGACACCACCTCCCAGCACATGATTTTATACCTCTGGGCAGTAATAAGCACTTGTTAAACAGTTATTCACCCAGTAAGAGCACTTTCCTATTATCATCACTGAATCATAAAAATAAAGAACTGCAGTAGCCCTGGATGTTGCACAGTAGCAGGTTTACTGCACAGTTGCAGTTCCTTCCCCCACGGCACCACAGTTGCAATATTGGTTTTCACAGCTAGAGGGTACTACTATTCTTCCACTGAACTCAAATATTTCACCAGTACAAGGCAGAAACAATTCTACCTACCTTCTCTGAGATAGGGAAAAACTTAATAATTAAGTGCCAAAAGGGGGAAAAAAAAATGTATGCCTGTCTCATTCAAATAGAGATATTCAATCAAATGTTTTCCAGAAGCTGGCTGCATGGGTAGTAACTCGAGATTTCACCAGGAGGCAGAGGGGAGGCTCTCAGGCACTGCTACCTGGGCCAGCAGCCCAGCTCTGGCACTGCTGGGCACTGGAAGGTGCAGACAGCCACCCACGTGGGTCAGGAAGGACCATCTGCAACGTGCTGGAGCACCAAGGTTTACCAGCAACGCACAGGTACCTCTTGGCAGCAGAGCACACAACTCTTGCTAAGACATGAGCAGTTGCTGAGCTGGAGCTACAGCAGCTATGGCTGGGTTCCCTTCAGAGCCCAGGACACATGGGCATCCCATGAGTTGGGCAAGCCCAGGCAGAGGAACAGATCCCACCCCCACTCACTCCTCCATCTGTACAGAGCAGCAGAGGGGCAGCTGGGAGGAGCTACTCCAGCCCAGATGCACCAAGCTGCTCTTCCAGCCTCACCAGCCTGGCTTCCCTGCACAGCCAGAAGAGCAGTCAAAGCTAGTGCCCTCAGACGAGGGATCATTCACTTGAAATGGGGCCCAATTTTCAGCTGGTGACAACCAGCATTATTCAAACCTGCTACTCTGGGGTATGGGCAGCTCTGCATTTGTCTACACTCCCTGCTCTCAGCTGGAAGCAAGAACCAAGCCAAGCTCCCCTCCCTTCTGCCATTCTCACATGTACCTCAGTTTATATAGACAACTGTTGTGCAAGAGAGCCAGGACTGTCAGCCAGCATGCAGTGTTATTCAAAATTTCTCAAAGAAATCAGAAACATCTCTGCTCACCCACCAAAATCTACAGGGAAAGTCTTTGACTCAAGGAGAATAAAGAATTTGCCATCTCATTTCAGAAATTTACTATGATGAATACTGCAAATGAAATTCAGCCCTCAGGATTTATTCTTGAGAGCCATTCCACTCAGTTTTTTGGTGTGTCTATCTGTAATAAAGAAACCATGTTCCCTTCACATCCAAAGATGCTCAATACACTGACTAATAACAACAGTAATGCACTTTTTTCCAGCCATGAAGACACTGTCACTATTTACAGTTTTAGTATTACTTTCCCCTATTATTACTATGCTATACTTCATTAGAAAGACCTCCTGACCAAGATAGATGAGTTTTAGGATTAATTCTCAAAGTCTTCAGTCTAGACCAAGTTGCCTTTAGAAATTGTTGACTCCAACAAATAAGAACATAAAGCATTCAAGCCTGGAGTTATTTCATCTCATCCCTTTGATTTCTTCCTGCCCAATGCAAGTTTAAATCATTTCATCCTGACAGAATGAAACTCCAATAGCAGAAAAGAATTCATTCAAGCAGCAAATCTTTACAAAGAACTTATGTTGTCTGGAGGATTATGCAGGGACACTCACCTTGGTAGGTAGCTCCTGTTTTACCTGGCATCTTGGATCAGAATCTCTCCTAAAACAGAAGTTTAGGAAAGTCTAGATGTACCACTTGAGTACAGCAATCCAAATGAGATTTGCTATGAGAGCATTTTACAAAAAAGTGAATTCTGATTTCATTTTCAGTTTGACAAGATATGTATATTATAGAGATTAGCATCCAGTGAGTTCCTAATTATGGCCCTAAATAATGTAACCGCAGGATAGAAAGTCTTTGTTCCTGTCCAGAAAGCTTCCATATACCAGCTTGCACCATTTCTACAGAGGCATTATTTGGTAGCACCCCTCTGCTCATCACCTGAGTTCTAGGGAGGCTATGGGGCATATCCAGCTGCTAGCAACTATGAGAGCACCTCCCCACGCTTTAAAGGGACTACCTGGGTGGTAGTTCTGTACGAAGCTGAGCTTCAGTGTTCAGGCACCTGGCTAAGTTTGTCTCAGTTACCACAGATCAAAGTCTTTGCAGGTCAGCAACAACTCTTACTTATGAACTATTACATACACCTGCAAGTCTTGAGTTATGGATATGTGTGACTGACCCAGACTCCAGTTCACCCATCCCAGCTGAGAAAAAAGGTTCAAATTTCCCCCTATGCGCCTCCCATATTGAAGTTACCTGCTAAGTCTCCACTTAGTGTTTCTGTTGTTCAGAAAATGTAATAGAATGCCTTAGTTCTGTTACTCCTTTACTATGCCTCCTTTCTATTACTTTCACAAGCCTACAAATGTTTGCACCAAGAAATACCAATAAACCAATTCATCCTTAGCAAATAAAGCCAAGGAACTAAATGTTTCCCTCATTACTCATCCCTCTTCAGACAGGCTCCTTCCCCATCCATTATTTGGAAGTTCACTTACAGCTCTCCTTTGGCCTTCCGCTTGCCATTAGGAAGAAAAATCATTTGTCGATAAGACTCTGGTGTGAAGGGGTTGATGTTGACATGAGAAGCTTGGGTAGAATCATCTGAGTCAGCACCAGGAGTAAACCTCAGAGGTCGAAATCCTTTGGGTGGGGCCTTTGTCCCAGATGAAGGAAAAGCCATCTTCGATAAGAGACTCTGGATTGGAGGTGGGGAGGCGGAAGAAGTTACAGATGAACCAGCAAATTGTTTTCAATGCTGCTACACCAGAATAGAATGCCTGCCTTATTACAAATAAAGACAAAGATCTTTGCACAGAGAACTTGGCTCCTTTTATCAGGATAGAGGAAGCATCCATTAACACTCTGCACCCCTAATTTAGCCCTGACAGCTGGCTGCTCCTTCCACAACATGCTAAGTTATTCACTAAGCCCTTTCAGGCTCTCTGTGCTCCCCACTCACTTGGGTGAGGCTTGTGGAGCTATTTCTGCAAATGCAGTCAAGGGGCACCAGCTTCTCTCCCTCCCCCAGGGCAGCAGACATCACACACTCAGTTGCATTCATGGAGAAGATCCAACTCCACCAAGCTGGAACTGTCACATCAGCTTGGGCAAGGCAATTTTATCAGAACTACAGGGGACATCAGGAGGACAGTTCCCTTTTGGTTTCCCAGGAAGGACTATTAGCAGAGGGGAAGTTGGTAGAAGCATCTTCATATAGTACTGGCAAAGTGACCAGTAAACAGTTCCTTTTGAGAAAGGAGCTTTGGTTTCAGAAAATAAGATGAGGTAGAAGCTCTAGATCTTTTAATACAACTTCCTGAGGAGCAAAGCCATTTGATTGCACCTACCAGCTCTAAGCCTTGGCCAGGATAAGCCACAACTTCAGAGAAAGAACCAGTCTTGATTTAAATAGTGAAAACCTACTTACTTCCCATGATGGTCTAATCTCTTTAGGTAGATTTAGGCAATACAAGACCCCTTTTTCAGTTTGCATTTGGCTTCTTTCAAAGGGGTAAAATAAAGTTTAAGAGGGTTTTTTAAGTGTACTATTTCTAATTAAAAAGCCCATGACTCAGAACTTTTCACCCTGTGAGGGTCTATTCACATTGATCAAAATATCCATATCTTTTTAGCCCCAAAGCAGTCTGACGCTCATAGTGGAACATTTACTTGGCTCCAGGATCATTTGGGATTACTTTCTTCACATTTCTGAAGAGAAAAAACACAGACCAGATTTGCATTATCATCCAGCCAGCTAATGCTGCACATTGACACCCCTGTTTCAATACCATTTCAATATGAGTTTGTCCACTAGGTTTCTGTGACCACAGAGAGGGAAGTATTTATTCCCTGTGACCACAACACACCTTTCCTACAGAGATGATTCACAAGTCCAGCCCCTTAAATACAGAATAAAAACAAGGCTCAGGTTCTTAAACTCAACTTGTCTACTGCCAATGAATCGTTATTAACAGCTCAGGAAGAGTCAGGACATTTGTGCCCACTCATAGGTTTCTATTTATGAATCACAGTTGCAGTGAAGGCACCTGCAGTCCAGATTTTTAAGAGACAAACAAAATGAGAGAAGAGGACAAAACTGCCAAGGGGGAGGTTCAAAAAACCATGTTCCACAGAGACCACTTATTCCCTGGGCAAGGGGCCAACCCCAGCAACACTGCAGAGTCAGGTGTCAGGGGTGGGAGGAAGCTGTCTCTCAATACCTTGGGAGTGTAGGGGCTGTCACAGAGCTGCAGCTTTTTCCAGGTGATGTGCAGCGGTGTCTCAGCATTGCTGCAGCTCTTGGTCACACATGGAGAGGACGTCAGGGTAGGACTGGCCCAGGCTTTAGTCCTGCTGAGGAAGATCTCACTGAGCTTCCTCTGAGGGGTGGCAGGAAGGGGACTGCTCCCATGCCAATTGTGGAAGTCACAGCTCCTCAGAGGGCTTGAGCTCAGGCTGTCCTCTTCTTGGATGCTTTTGTCTTCACTTTCCTCCCCACAGCTGGAAAAATCCAGCTTCTGGATAAAGTCATCACTGTTGTCCCAGTCATCCATTACACCACAGGAAAGCAAACAGAGCTCGTCCTGGCCTGCTTTGTTGGGGGAGAAGAAGACAGCATTATTTACACAGGCACATTAACTGCTCTCAAGCCCCCTACCCTTCCAAGGTTAGTAACTCTGCTCAACCTATCCTGCCCCTCACACACACATAAGCCTAGACCACTGGGAGTTGGCATTTGATTAAAGAAAATAAGGGAAAGTATCCTAGAACAACACATGCCCATTCAGCTTCTCTTTATGCAACAGATTCTGCTTTTCACTTCAGTAGTGTAAGGCAGATACAACTCAGAAGGTCTCTCTCCTCCACAACAAGCCTGCAAGAGAACCTCTCCTCCGCCCACCAGCACTCCTTCCACAGGAACCAAATTAGCAGATCTTACAGAACTAAACATGCCAGTCATCCCCTCAAACTTTTCTAGCTTCAATTCCTCAACCAGAGAAAAAGAACATGCTAGAAGCACCTGTAAAAGCAAAGGAGGCCCTAAAGAACACCAGCAACCTTACAGATAGCCTCCTTTCTGCTCCCCCAGCACATTTATAGCTGCCTTGCAGCCCTGGGCCACTGCTGGGAGGTGCTCAGCAGCACCTGAGCATCATTGCCTGGACCCAGGAGAGGCTGCAGCTGGGGCTTTGCTGTGGTTCTGGAGCTGCTCTGCTGGTAAACAGCTCAGTAGGACTGCTAGGGTTCCCCAGGAGTCACCTCTTGCTTCTGTGCTCCTGGCCTTCCTCCAGCTTCCCAGCTCCCACGGAAGGGATGCTTGCAGGCAGCTACTCACTTCACATTAATCCCATCACAGGCACACTTTAGGCTATCATATGTAAGCCTAAACTGTACATCCCTCACATAGGCTTGGCCTGTATGCAAGATTAGTCTCTGGTTACAAGACCTCCTGCTGCCCTGTTTGAGGACTGCATTTAACTGCCTGCATTCAGATGTGTCTTGCACCAGTGTTGCAGCCTGCATGGGGAAGCTCAGTCACCTCATTTATAACATCCTGGACTTCAGGAGAGGAGTTTAGGAATGTAACCAGGTCTTCAAATGGTAGCAGAGGAGAAGGCTCCCATTTCTACGGTCCAAGTGCCTGTGCTGGCAGAAGTGGGAGAAACCTGTTGGGTCCAAGGCTGCCCCAAGGGCAGCATCACCCACAGCTCACCAGCTACAGGGCAGGGGCTCTTCTCTTTGCACCTCTCTGCAAAAAACAAGGATCTTTTTGTGCCCTTGTGAGCGTGCGTTTTGAAGAGGATGAATGACCAGAAGCTAGGTTACAGTAGCCTTTTTTTCCTTAGCACTGAGCAGAATTATCAGAGGATATATGAAGACTTTGGTGCCCTCAGTCCAGAACAGGCGAGGATTTTTCAGTATCAGTATGTGCTTTCTGGTGCACAAGTTAAGAGGAGCTCCCACCAAAAATGAAACAGCCAGGTCAGTTTGCGCTTACTTGACCTTCATAATCTAGTCTGACTTTTAACTAAAAGTGTGGCCGTTTAGGTCCTTTTAGTTGCGTGTTAAGACTGTGACTGGCAATGACTTCCTACGGGCCACCAAAGAGGTAGCACCAACACTCAGTCAGGTTCCTACTGCTTGTGCCTGGTCTGAAAGTTGTGAACTTTTTGTCCGGGCAAGGAGCCTGTCATCTCCATCCAGATCCTGTCATCACATGACGTGACTCCTCCCTTGCCTCGAGTGAGACTTAAGAGCCTGTGAGTGCCTGAGCTGGCTGCTTTTTGTTAGGAAAAGGCAAAGCCGCTAGGGGATTGCCAGAGAAGCCATCTGAAACCTTTTAAACACTGCTGCAACTTGACTGTATCGGTCATAAAATCATAGAATCGTTACGGTTGGAAAGGACCTTCAAGACCATCAAGTCCAACCATAAACTTCTGAGGCTTTTTAGAACTTGAGTATGATCTAGGCTTCATGAGGTATGTTTGGCAATGGGAACTTTGGATAGTAATATTTTAATCTAAACAAATAGTATTTTCAGTCCCTATAACTGCATGGCAGTTAATAATTCAGAGATGAAACTCCTTCCTACCTCACTTCTGGTCTCCTCTCAAACCTTTGTTGGACCTTTCTTGTTGTCAGAGGTGTTAGGCAGCCATTTTCTTAAGGAGAAATGTGCTACAAAAGGAGAAAAGTTGAACTTATTGAGAAAAGAAGTTCTGACTTGTTCATCTTGCTCTTCTAACTAAAACCCACTACATCTGCAATTTTTTTTCTAAAGGACTACTCAAATATCTGGAGACAATTTTACAATTTTGTTAGCTCTTTCTTTTTTTAGGAAAAAAAAAGTGTTTATTTTCTCTTGAAGGAGAGATTTTTCTCCTAAGAGGGCCAAATTCTTTCCTGGTTGAGGTTCCTTTGATTTTGGTAAAGCAGGAAGGCAACAAATGTGGCCTTTAGTTTTAGTCACATATATCTACAAAATCAGGTGTTCTTAGCAAGCCCAGCTTTCTGGCCTTAGAGGTTTCAATACTTCTAGTGCCACCAGATCTTTTGTCCTATGAGTTTTTTCCACCAAAAGCACAGAAGTCACAGGGTTCTGACATTCCGTATATCTCCAAGACAAAAGAAATCAGTATTTCCCGACATTCCCTTCTCTGTCCAGCTTGTGCTGGGACTGTTGGTGGGAGCCACCCAGCGAGGTGCACGGGGAATGGCTTAGTGCCCAAAACAGCCTCATGGAGGGGAGGAATTTGTAACCGGGATTTGCTTCCCCTGCCTGGATCTCTGTGGGGATGAGCGACATTCGTGCCAGCAGCACCGTGGCAGTGATGGTAAGGGCAGAAACGAGCCCTCGCTCTACTGTCGCCGGCATGCAAAAAATGTTCTTCAAAATACAGCTTGACACTGTCTATATGGTTGAAGCGAAGCGTGTGGCCAAGTATTTGCAGGATCTGGCGTTCCCTTATAGCTCTTTATACAGTAACAAAACATTGCAAAGTGTTTTTTTTTTTCTTTACCAGTCACCTTCCATGAAACACTCCATCTGCTAAACACCACATATTGCGATTGATAGTTCTGCTATGTAAACTTGAGCATGGGCTTTGTGAAACAAAATGCCTACTCAGTACCGAAGCTATCTGAAGCAACATGCACTGCAAACGGGCCCTAACTTTAAAAAGAAAGAGGAAGAGCCCAATGTTAATGAAAGTGGATCGTGAGGTTCTTATTGGCGTATGGACTATTTGATGGGCTCAACAGGAAAGGAGTTAGGCAATTAAGACCTTTGTGACGATACCTTCCCTTTAATTGTGGCTGCCTTAATTGACTAATGCAATTAATCAGAAAGTCCTCGGGAACTGATCTGAACCTAATGATACTTAATGGCGTTGGAGGTGGCTCCATGAGGACGGTAATTGCGCTGCGCTTGGCATCCTGGGGATGCCTCGGCGGCCCTCGTGTTAGAGGAGACGTTAGTGTCTCCGCTCAAAGAGATCCTTTACAGAGAAAAAGGGGGCACCTGGGCAGGTTTAGATGAGAGGTGCCCAGCAGGGCGTCCGTGAGGGCCCACAGAGATGGCTGCAGCAAGCCCGGAGGCGCTGAGCACCTGGGGGGCTCTGCGTCTGCCCACGTCCCGCAGGGGAACCGGCATCGCAAACACCACGCAGGGAGAGACCCCCTGCCCTTCCGTTAGCCCCGGCTCCAGCACCCGCTTTAGCAACGCCGGGTTTTTCAGCGCCATGCTGCGTCTGGTGCCTAATCGCGCTATCAGACAATAACGGTGCTGTCCGGCCGTTGCTATCAGACAATAACGGTGCTGTCCGGCCGTTGCCCCGCCGCTACTACGGGGCACCACCTCGAGCGCCGCCGCCAACGGCCCCCAGCCGCTGCGCCGCCAACGGCCCCCGGCTGCTGCGCGGC